>CM053274.1:17852928-17889881 GCA_028583415.1 Protea cynaroides
AGGAACGTTATCACCACCATCAGTGGTATGTTGCACATGGTTTAAATGTACCACGAAGCTCAACATGGAACTAATTGGTGAGATTTCTAAATTCTAAGTTCAATCATCAATATATTAATTTTTAATGAATGTTGTTATTTAGTGGTTTAGTACATTATGACAATTGTGTATTATTTCAACGTACACCACCAAACATTCGTCCACACCACATGTAGCTATTTTCTGTCTTTTTTGCAAACTAACATTAGAAATAGGTGTAAAATGGTTTAAATAGGGTACACAAAAAAATCAGACAAAAAAAAAACATATTTAACCCTCGAAACCATGAAGTCAATAAAGCTGGGAGAAAATACTAGGTTTCGGCCTGGTTTCGGCCGAAACCACGAGTTGTGCCAGTTTCGAGCCTGACCGAAACAGGCCTCAAAACCGGCACCTCGATCCTTGATTCACATACATTTTTAGTAATCGAAATTAGAGTAACTAATTAAAATTGCAGTCTTAAATTAAGATCAAGCTGAAAGCTAATGCGATAGTAACAATATAAAAGTTTATCTCAAATGTAACCAAGACATAAATAAAATCCAACCAAATAATCAAATATGACTAGACATAGCGGGTCAACATACCCAAAATTAAATCTAGCCTAGACTAGGTAATAACTGTCTCTTAGTCATAGAGACAGTCATCGCACTCGCACTTTGGTCCATGATCAGCAGCATTAGGATCTTTGTCTTCTTCAGGTTCATTAATAAAGTCATCCACAATAGTAAAAATATCACCTGCAGAACAATCTAGAAAAAAGTGGGTACACGTGGGGTGAGCAACCAACCCGCTCAGTGAGAGAATCAAAACATGCAAGCAAGCATTGTATGCAAGTATATTAAGTGGCCTGGTCTATGGGAACAAGCAGGCACTGTATCAAAACACATCAATCCCAGAAGGAACTCTCAAGCATAGGTGAGGGAAATGATCCATACTTTATCCACCGCATATGGATTACTACACAAAGAATGAAGATAATCTACCAGAGCAATGCCACGCCGAAGCACCTACCAGCATTCTCCCAAGATAGGCTTTGTCCTGGCATCAAAATCATAAGCCTTAACTCGTCGCTGGGTACACGCCACCCTTCGTTGGGTAACACGCCCAGTCCATGAGGCAAAACACCTAGAACTTGACATCATCCCTAGGTCTCAAGCATAGAAACACTAGAGGAAGGCTACAAACCCATGTCCGACTCGCCCCCTACTCCAGATGCGAAAGGGGAACACCGCGCCCAAGGTCAAGCCTCTTGTATTAAGCCTATGCCAATACCTAAAACCCTATTGGCAAGGGTTGCAAGGCATGGGATATCAATCCTAACCATATTCAATTACTAATGCAAGAACCGTACCCTAACTATGGACCAAGACGGCCGCCCCATTCTAGTCGTCCAGATCCACCAGAATACAAGCATATGTAAAGCAATGCCTATATGAACAGTACGGTCCAGAGGTCATACCTCTTTCCCTTCCCATCCACATAGACTAAACAACAATTTATAAGATGTGATAAGATGCACATGCATGACAGATATACTAGATATTGGATGGCATGTTGTCACACAATAGCACATACACAAGCAAAGCATACATTTGAGAAACAGTAAAATAAATCAAGTTAATCCCCTCATCTTTGATGGTGAAAAGCAATAGTACTCGTTGCGCATAGAATGCTTTCCCTTCTTTCCCATGTCGGTATACCTAATATGTGGTTTACAAATGGTTATCAATGCTTATCCTTTAGTTATATCTCCATTAAATCTAAGTATCCTATTTAACCTTGAATTGATACCTAGGGTCAATGGTCCAAGATTAGGTCATATACAATTTGCTGTCAAATCGTGCGGGTGATGAGGTGTGGGCGACCTGTGGTCATCCGCACGTATGCAACCACATGAGATTTTATTGATTTCACTTACTGGCATCAGTAGGGTTGGATATGGATCGAATCCCAGTAGGGTTCCCTTCTCATAGCACCTCTGATATCAGTATAATATTTATGAACGGCTTGCTGAAATCATGTGAGTGATGGGTGTGGGTGATGATTTAATCATCCACATGTATGCATTCACACCTAGTATAAATAGTTAGGATTCCTTATGTTAGGTCAATATTACAGTAACGTTTACAGTAAGGTTCCACATATATTAATCATGAAACAGAAAGTCAATCCATCATCATCAGTTGTATACTCTTGTGGATGTCAACCATGAATGTCAATTATGCATCCACATGAATCTACACTCATAGGAACATGACTTTGATGTTATATTATGTTTAGCTAAGTCATAATAGAAGATATTAGGTATAGGACACACCTACTAGGTCTAGGGAATCATCTATGGCCAGATGGAAACCAGACAGAGAGAATACCTCTCTGTAATCGAGCGGGCGACTTGTGCGGGCGAAGGATAAGTCGCCCGAACGTCTACGCCCAGACAAGCCCAATGAGTCCGAACCTCACTATTTTGGTTCGATCTCTTTGGTTCTTCTTCTTCAGTCCTTTCAGAGGGTAGCCTAGGGTCTGAAACTCATTGGTGTGTCATTTCCCACCATTTGTTTTGGGTTCCAACCTATCCCTCCTATTTAACTGTTTTATTATCGAATTCCCATTTCTGGACAGCATTCCCAGATATGGTACTTCCAGCCACGAGCAAGTAGGCTTCATGGACGCCTATTCCGGCTACAATCAGATCAGGATACATGCGGCCAATGCTGAAAAGACCGCGTTCATCACTAACTGCGGATTGTTTTGTTATGATGTTATGCCCTTCGGTCTAAAAATGTCGAGGCCACATATCAACGGTTAGTCAACCGAGTCTTTGAAGAACAGATTGGGAGAAATGTCGAGGTCTATGTTGACGACATGTTAGTAAAGAGTTTAACAGGAAACAACCACGTCAAAGATCTGGAGGAGACATTCGGTGTCCTCAAGAAGCATCATATGCGACTCAACCCCGCAAAATGTGCCTTCGGCGTAACTTTTGGCAAATTCCTAGGGTTCATGGTCTCTAGCCGAGGCATTGAGGCGAATCCAGCAAAAACATCGGCCATCCTTGATATGCCCGTCCCGATAAGGGTGAAACAAGTTTAGGAGCTGACAGGGAGGATAGCGGCGTTAAACATATTCATGTCAAGGTCAACGGATAAGTGTCTTCCATTTTTTCAGACCTTGAAGGGTAACAAGACCTTTAAATGGACGGCGAAGTGTCAGCAGGCATTTGACGAACTGAAAGCCTATCTGGCATCCCCACCTCTGTTGGTCAAACCTGAAGTTGGGGAGAGCTTGGAATTATATCTAGTGGTATCTCTGAAAGCGGTCAATGCGGTATTACTCAAAGAAGTAGATGCCGCACAGAGGCCGATTTATTATGTGAGCAAGATACTACTCGAGGTGGAAACACAATACAAATTCATTGAGAAGATCACTTTGGCCCTGGTCACGGCGGCAAGAAAGCTTCGCCATTATTTCCAGGCCCACTAGATAATTGTCTTGACCAATCAACCATTGAAAAAGATTCTTTCTGAACTAGACGTCTCGGGCCGTATCATCAATTGGGCAGTCGAATTGGGAGAGTACGACATCAGTTACAAGCCACGCACAGCAATCAAAGCACAGGCACTGGCTGACTTCCTCATCGAATCCTCGTTGCCATAAGAAGTCGAGGAGGACTTGGCAGGAAAGACGGAGGAGAGTATACATGGACACTATACGTTGATGGAGCTTCAAACAAAGGAGAGTGCGGGATAGGGCTCATACTCACAAGCCCAAAAGGTTTTCAGATTAGGTATCAGGTTCAAATTCCGGAGTTCAAATAATACAACAGAATACGAGGCACTCTTGGCAGGGCTCAGACTGCCAAGGCGATGGTAGCTAAAGATATTGAAGCATACAGTGATTCTCAATTAATCGTAAGCAGTTCAATGGTGAATATGAAGTTCGAAAGGCAAACATGGCAGCTTATTTAAAAAAGTTTTGAAAGGACGCTTCAATATTCTGAACCTTCACCCTCAAACACGTCCTTAGAGAACAAAATGCACAAGTTGACACATTGTCAAAATTGGCTACTTCAGAACTCTCAGATCTGGACCACTCAGTATACACCGAACTCTGGAAAAAGCAAGCATCGAGCAGGTTGTAACCACTGTATTGCCTACCACGGTTGAACCATCATGGATAGATCCGATTTACTCTTACCTGAAAGATAAAACCCTCCCCGAAAAGAGAAAAGAAGCCAGAAGGATAAAATCCAAGGCCACCCACTATATAGCAAGACGTGCTGTACAAGAAGACATTCACGTTCCCACTACTTCGGTGCCTACGTCCATCCATCCGAGGCAGCCCTTGCAATCAAGGATGTGCACGAAGGAATTTGCAACGCTCAATTGGGAGGAAGGGCCCTAGCACACAAAATCCAAAGACAGGGATATTACTGGCTGAAGATGAGAGAAGAATGTCTGGACTATGTAAAAAAGTGTGTAGAATGCCAGTTATTTGCCCCAGTACCCCACCTCCCAGCGGCCCCCTTAAGGTCAATTTTAGCATCACCAATTCCCTTTGCCACTTAGGGGATGGACATTATGGGTCCCTTTCCCCCCGCCCACTATCAGAGAAAATTCGCCATAGTCACGGTAGACTACTTCACCAAGTGGGTTGAAGCAGAGGCAGTGTCAAGCATCCCTGAGAGCACGATCCGTGAATTTTTCAAGAAGTCTATTGTCTATCAGTACGGTATTCCATGAGTACTTATCACAAATAATGGAAAGCAGTTTGACAACAAAGCTTATGCTGAATTCTGCAGCAAGAATAACATTGACCATAGGCCCGGCGCAGTGAAGCATCCTCAAACCAGCGGCCAGACGGAGTCCACTAACAAGATTCTCCTCAAAGGGACCAAAACAAGCCTCGAAGGGGCTAAAGGACACTGGTTAGACGAGCTTCCACATATACTATGGGTAGATAGGACTACCCCCAAGACCGCCACAAGAGAATCCCCCTTTATGTTTGCTTTTGGCTGTGAAGCGGTCATCCCTTTGGAAGTCCGCGTTTCCTCACATAGAGTCACTCACTTTGACCCAAAAACCAATGACGAAGGACTCCGAGTCAATCTGGACCTACTGCAGGGAACTCACGACCGGGCATAGCTCAAAATTGCAGTGCATCAGCAACAAGCTGCAAAGCATTACAACAAACGGATTAAGAAGCGTCATTTTCAGGTCGGAGACCTGGTTTTAAGAAACACAATAGCATCGGATCCAACCAACCAAGGTAAGTTGACCCCCAACTGGGAAGGACCCTACAGGGTCACTTCGGTCGCTTCAAAATGGCAGCTACCACCTCGAGGATATGGATGGAAAGGCATTGCCCCGCGCTTGGAATGCCGAGCATCTAGAAGATTCCGCTAGTGAAATCATACAGTACTTTTTCCTTTTCTTTATTGACATATATGGTTTGCACTCTTTGTCAATCAGTTTTTGTATTTTTGTTTTTCCAAGTTTAATGAAAGGCGTTATCAATGAGTCTAACCAAGATTTCACCAACAAATAACAACCCATTCGGACAAAAAGCTCGCCAATTACCGAGCATATTTGACCGAGGAGGGTAAATCAAACTTCAACCTTAAGGACAGCCCATTCGGCCAAAGGCTCACCAATTACCGAGCATATTTGACCAAGGAGGGTAGATCGGACTTCAACCTTAAGGACAGTCCATTCGCCAAAGGCTCGCCAATTACCGAGCATATTTTACCGAGGAGGGTAGATCGGATTTCAACCTTAAGGACGGCCCATTCGGCCAAAGGCTCGCCAATTACCGAGAATATTTGACTGAGGAGGGTAGAACGGACTTCAACCTTAAGGAGAGCCCATTCGGACATAAAGCTCATCAATTACCGAGCATATTTGACCGAGGAGGGTAGTTCGGACTTCAACCTTAAAGACAGCCCATTCGGCCAAAAGCTCGCCAATTACCGAGCATATTTGACTGAGGAGGGTAGATCAGACTTCAACCTAAAGGACAGCCCATTCAGCCAAAAACTCGCCAATTACTGAGCATATTTGACCAAGGAGGATAGATCGAACTTCAACCTTAAGGACAGCCTATTCGGACAAAAAGCTCACCAATTACCGAGCATATTTGACAGCGAAGGGTAAATAGAAGAGGGCTGCACCAAACGCCCATACATCAAGACTTAGAAAATTTTCAAGCAATACTTAGACGCAATTCCATAAGACAAGTTGCAAGTGAACTCAGAAATTTCGATTTATGGCAAAAAGTTACAAACATCCGCGACAACAACCGCGTACAAAAAAAAAAGGGAAGGCTTAAAATTACAAGTACCATTGGCCAACCTCTCAAAAAAAAAAAAAGAGAAAAAAAAGAAACAAGAGAAAATACATAAACATCACGGCACAGGGGAATCAATAGAATCAGCAGGTAGAAGGCTCTGTACATCAATCATCGTCTCATCAATCCACTCAGGAACCAAGGACATCATTCGTTCCGACAAAGGAGAAAGAGGATGGGTAACAAGCTGAGAAGACAAGTCCTCTATAGTAGACATAATCTTCCTATGAGTAGCGTCATCAATAGCCATAAGCTTCCCCCCTTCAAGCTCTACATCGGCAACCTCTCCCCCGTCCCCCTCCTCCTCAGTAGCTTCAACCTCATCTTGTTCTAAAAGCTCTTGGACCTGACCATGTCACCACATCGGCTGAAATCATAACCTGGAGTTTGCTCAAGTACAAAATCCTTCATCGAACGGACGGCCTTATAGTAAAAAGGACCGGCCTCAACAGCGATATCATCCCTAAAAGCCTCGAATTTCTTGTATTTCCGCACCGCATGTTCGATGATTCCCTTGAGATCCTTCCTTAAGGTATTAAACTATTAATTACTCTTGTAGCCAGGACTCCAGCTCAGTATGCCTTTTCAGGTCAGCATCCTTCTCAACCACAACGTCCATCTTCAGTTTGGTCTCATCTGACCTAAACTGTTGCTCCCTCTTCAAAGCATCTCTAAGAGAGGTTATCTCATCTTGCATATGCACTACTTGACCAGACAAGGAATCCCTCTCCTTCGTAAGAGCTTTACACCAGGACTCTGAAGTATACAGTTGCGTACCTAGGGACCCCAACTTCTTATCGGCCTCCTTACAATAAGTGTTCATCTGCAAGGAACAAAAAAGAGGGGTTTGGGTGAGAACAAAAAGTAAAAACCCGAGTAATAGCACCTTTAAATACAGAACAGATAATATGCTTATTGAAGCCCGAAGAGTCTTCGTGGCCGACAGAAGGGATGGCGTCGGCATCTCAGCCACAAACTCCTCATCCCTCGGAAGAACGGACCCGTTAAAAAGCTCGGCAGCAACACGAGGGTCCCCCAAGGTGGTATCATCGGTTGTAAGGGCCCACCCGAGATTATAAACAACCGCCTCATGAAGGCGGTGATCTGAGTAAAGGAGAGGTGCCAATAGCTGAGTAGAGACAACTCGAGAGGGACCTGACCTTCAACACCAGGCGAGCTCCGAGCACCTTCAGGAATAGATGCCCCAATTTCAGATGAGCTCGCGGTAGATTATCTGACAAACCTGCTCCAAAAGTCCAGCCCACTCCCTCCAAAAGATGCTCACCAAAAAAGTCAAGAGTCTACAGAGAAGGATTTATGGGAAGGGCATAAGGACGGATCTCGTCTTCCTCAATCTACTCCCGTGATCTCTTTCTTCCTTCCCCAGCAGTACTTGGCAGATTCTATGACCGGGGCGCATCAGTGGCATGCGCTGCGGTGGCAAGAGCGTTGTGCAGGGCAACCACGCTACTAGCCTACTACTTCCCCCCCCCCCCACCCTAAAGCGCACTTTTACATTCTTCTTCCTCTGGCTTTGGGCTGCGATCTTGGCCCTTAATTCAGCCTCGGTAAGACCCACTGCAACAAGAAAAAATGACGGGTCAATATCCGAAGGAAAGAGTTAAAGTCACATCATATCAAAAAAGAGTGAAGACTTAATAAAAGCAAAATAACGATCTCAAAGGCCTTCCCTCTTTGGCCTTACCTATCAGTCCAGCTCGGAGGAGAAGAATAGGGTCCTTCAGATCATCAATGTGCACCGACTCTGCCCCCCTAATATGATCAAGCTAAAAACTCTCATCCTTGGTAACGCCTGGCCTAGAATTGAAGGGGCCTGAGCTAATGAGCTCCCAATGATTATACACAGGCAAGCCTTCGGCACGAGATACAAAAAAAAAACCACCCTTTCCAACCTTTTATCGATGATTTCTTGCTCTTCACAAACTCAGGCATTTTCTTTCTCTTTGAAAAGTAATACCACCCGGCGAGTTCGTGATTTTTTATTTCGAAGAAGGCTCGACACAAGGCTAAGGTGGGTCTGACATTTAGGCGCATAAGACCGACCATCCAACACGCAACTAAATACCAAGTATTTGGCATAAGCTGCGTAGGCGCCACTTCATAAAAGTTTAGGATATCAACGACTATATCTAGCAAGGGTAGACGGATACCAGCTAGAAACATGTCGGTGTAAAAACAGACTTCGCAGTCCGTCCGCCGGCAAGCTCTCTCCCCAGCCACGGGAAGTCTGATCACATGGTCATTAGGAATCATATACTTCACCCTTAAACTATCAACCACTGTTTGGGTGAGGTCACAAGGATAATCCAAGGCGTCAATTCTCGTGGCAGTTTCTACCTCAGAACCCATGGCCTGTCGAGACTCATAAAAACCCTCACCTACTGACCCGTCTTCCCTAGACGCGGCATCTTCACCACCCCCTTTATCGGACAAGGTGCAATCGTCATCAGATCCCCCTACATTAGACTCCGTCTCCCCTCTCCGTCCCAAAACTCAGACATTTCTAAAATAAAAAAGAACAAAAGAAGCGTAGAGGAAAATAACTTACTCTTCCAAAAGGCTCCAGAAAGCCGCGGCTACAGACGATTTGCCGCTCTTTCCTCCCAACCGCAGCTTCAGGCGATTTGTTGCTCTCCCCTCCCAACCGCGGCTTCGAGCGTTTTGCCGCTCTTCTCTCATCAACTGCGGACCAAGAAAGATTTAAAGAGTTTGATGAAGATTCAAAGGTCTTTGAAGGATCTTCTAAGAGGAATTCAAAGAAAATTCGAAGAGAAATTCAAAGGAAATTCAACAGTCAAAATAGAGTCTTTCACCTTTGATCTCTCCACTGAGGGTGAAAAGTGAGATTGACACTCCTTATAAAGAAGAGTTACCACCACTGACAACTTATAAGGAGATGCCACGTGGCATCCTTCAATTAGGAGGCGGGTGAAATCATCAAGAAGCCGCTTCTCTCAAAGAGGCCCCAAGTCGATCACGCTTCTCCCAAAGAGTTACAACGGTCAAAGCGGTCAAACTTCAAAAAAAAATGAAAAAATGATGATGATGATGAATGAAATAATGCGGATGGATTGACTCATCTGATTATTGCCACCTAAGAAGGACCGACTTTATTTTGGCCTCCCCAAAAAGCATGGCGCCCACTTCGAGGACCGACCTTATTCGGCCGCCCCACCTTCGAAGACCGACCATAATTGGCCAACCCGGAAAACGCGGCCTCTCTGTCAGACTGACCTTACTTGGCCGATCTAGCAGGCGCGGCATCTACAACCCTTCGAAGAGGCCAACCAAGAAAGCGCAGCATCTATTTCAAAAGACCGACCTTACTTGGCCAACCTAGAAAGTGCGGCATCTCTGGTACGGCCCTACATCGAAGACCGAGCTTCAGAGAATCAAGCAAGAAGGCACAGCCCCATTTTTTAATACCGACCTTACTAGGCCGACCCAATAAGCATGGCATTTTCATCTATGACCGACCTTGTTTCGCAGCCCAAGAAAGCGCGCCATCTATGGCACGGTCTTGTTTTTAAATCCGACCATATTTGGAAAACGCCGAGCTTGTTTGGCCGCCCAAGAAAGCGTGGCAACTCTAGTACGGTTCTACTTCATGACCGCTGGCCACCCAAGAAAACACGACATCTTCTTCAAAAACCAACCTTATTTGACCGCCCAAGAAAGCGCGGCATCTCTGGGGCGGCCTTACATCGAAGACCAAGCTTCAGAGATCAAGCAAGGAGGCACAGCCTCACCTCGAACACCGAACTTATTTGACAGTCCAAGAAAGCACGACATCTCTAGCGCGACCCTACTATGAAGACCGAGCTTATTGGACCGACCAAGAAAGCGCGGCATTTACTACAAAGACCAACCTTGTTTGGCCTACCACCAAAGTGCGGCCTCTTTGGCACCGCCATACATCGAAGACCAAGCTTCGGGGATCAAGCAAGAAAGCATGGCATCTGCTCCAAAAAAAACTGAGCTTATTTGGCCAACCAAGAAAGCGCAGCCAATCTTGCATGGCCCCACTTCGAAGACCGGGCTTACTTAGCCGACCCAGAAAGTGAGGCCTCTCTAGAGTGGACCCACCACAAAGACCGACCTTATTTGGCAGAACAAGAAAGCGCGGCATCTACTTAAAAAAAACCAAGCTTATTTGGCCGACCAAGAAAGCGGGGCATTTCCGGCATGTCCCTACTTCGCAGACCGACCTTACTTGACCGACCAAAAAAGCACGACATCTACTTCAAAGACCGAGCTTGCTTGACCAACCAAGAAAGCACGACATCTTACATACAGCTCCACTCCAAAGACCGAGCTCACTTAGCCGACCAAAAAAGCGTGGAATATCTAGCACGTCCCTACATCGACAAACAACCGTCAAGGACTAAGCAAGGAGGCACAGCCCCACTTCAAATATCAAGCCTATTTCACCGCCCAAACAAGCAGAGCTACTTTACCACAAGTTTATCCAACAAACGAATGCACGGAAGTAAGCCCGGCCGTATCAAAATATGGAGAACCTCGCTAAAATTATCGCCATGCGGCGAACAACCACATTATGCAGAAATAACACTCAAGCACATACAACCCCACGAATTACATAGCAAGGGACCTGAAAGATCCCTTATTCATAGATCGGACTTATTTCTCAATTGAACCTTGCAGATTCGACAGACAAGGAGGCAAGTGTTAGGTGAATTTACCACATCACCAATAGGATGGCAATAGCTGGAAGATTATAATCCATGTCAGCACCCTTAAGAGGGCTTGAGGGATGTTTCCATAATTCCTATCAAAGGACAAGGACAGAGGCGTCTTTACATTAATCTCGAAGGATATTTTCTTCTATTCCCGCCATAAGCAAAGGTAAAAGCGATCTTACGCAAGATCACTATTTACTGTAAATAGTCACGAATCCCAAGATTTCAAGCACACAGCATTTAATACTCATTTTCCTAGGGATTCGATCTCTGACACCTCAGACCGAGAATCCCTTAGTTACCCACAATTATTTAAGTAGGCTCGGTTGTTCACAGATTCCTGACTTTAGCATTGGAGTGGACCCAGGGCCATAAGCCCACCTCCCCTTTGCCATGTGTTTCACCTTGCAGGTCCAATCAGCATAGTAGGTTGCGGTTATGGATTCTAGACGAAACAATGGTGTTCCATCACTCGTGCATTCAAAGGTTATCCTCAACCTCTGGTTATGTGGGAAGCATTCTCCCTCAGCCATTAATGGCCACTATAGTCGAAACCATGAGTGTTGATCAGAATTGACCAATTGATGTGAAGGCAGGATTTTGAATTAAATTGTGGGGTTATAATTAATTATGAGAATCATTCCCCAATAATTTACAGACCCTTAGAAACCCTCTGGTAGCAATGTCGATGACGGACTAGAGAACGAATCGAATGAAGCAAAGTCCGAGTTCACTGTGATCGTCAAGTCGATGGGTCAGGCCGACCAAGTGGGCACAATCGACCACACCACTATGATCGACCGCTCGATCACATAGAAGTGTCTTTTCCTTGTCTTGCTTTCATTCGGCCATTATTGATGCACATGACTTTGTATACTCACTTCGCACCTTAAGGGACATATTTTGGACCATGTAAAATTGATAATTCAATTAGAGTGTCTTCCTAAGAATGTCGACACGTATGGTTGCATAGCTGACATTCACAGTTGATAACCATACGCGTATATAAACTATAAGAAGGGATTCAACCCCTGATATGTGACCCGATCTTGGGGGAATGCTGGTAGGTATCTTGGCATAACCTTTGGTATTTATCTTCATTCTTTGAGTAATAGTTCACATGCGGAATGAACAATTGTGGATTATTCACCTCACCCGTGCTTGAGAGTTCATGTCTGTGCTTGGTGTGTCTCGATATGGTGCATGCTTGTTCACAGACTAAACCACTAATAATGTATTCATGCATTGATTGCATGTGTGTTGATTTACTCACTGAGCGTGTGGTTTGCTCACCCCTTCGTTCGAACATATTTTTATATTGTAGTGCAGGTTCTTTTGATGTTTCTTATATTGTTGCTATGTTGGAAGATGAAGTGTCGCATGGTCCTACATGTGAGTGTAAAGACCATCCCTATGGACCAAGGATAGGATACTGCTTGATGTAGTTAGCTCAGTTTTACTTGATATAGTTAGCTTGGTCAATTATTGATTGTCTCCGGGCGAAATTGACCCGTAATAGCTAGGCTAGTATTTGCTTATGTGTTAGCTTTATATTTATGTCATGGTTACAGATGAATAAACTTCTTGTATGTAATTATCACATTAGCTCTCAGCTTTAATCTTAATGAATATGATTCAGTCGTATTAGTTATTATCTCTGATTTTGATATTTGTGAATGTGAATGGATGAATGGTTCTATGAGTGAGAACAGCAATGTGATCCTAGTTATGGATATACTTGCACTGCAGGGAATCCGGTCAATACTAAAACGATTAGATTTTGGGGTGTGATAGACCTTTACCACATCTATGGGCAGCAATGGAGTTAATGAAGAGACAAGTGGCAGATGTGTATAGAAAAGGCAACAAAAAGTTCCTCAAAATCTTTGAGAAGCGTTGGGAGAAGCAGCTCTCACATCCACTACATAGGGTTGGTAAGGGGATTTATTTATTTAATATAAATTCAATTAGATTATGATTCCATTTTAGTTTCTGATAATGGTATTTTCCTTCTTTTTAGCATATTATCTTAATCCCAAGTACCAATACAAAGACGACCTTGGGATGAAACAAGATTTAATAGTAGTCCAGGATGTTATATTAAAAGTTAATCCTGATCTAAGAGCCCAGTCCATTGCAAATCAAGAGGTGAGTTTTTAGTGTTTACTTTATGGTCGTATGCAAAATGCAAAATTGCTAACACCTAACATGTTATGGATTACATAAAAAGCTTTAGAGATGCAACTGGGAGTTTCAGCAAAGAACTAGCAAAATTGCAAGTTCCACCACCGCTCTTTGTGAGTCAAATCACCTCAATTTGTTGTCAATAATGTATTAGTATTTTACAATGTATCAATCTCATGTAATAATACTCTTTTATGTTCTGATGCAACTGAATGGTGGGTCTTATATGGAAGAGACACCCCAAACCTGAGTAGGATAGCAATTAAGGTGCTATCACAGACGCGTTCCACTGTTGGCTGCAAGTGTATTTGGTTTACATTCCCCCTCATACACACAAAGAGGCGGAACTGATTGGGTGCTGACCAGCTAGACAGTCTACTATATGTCCATTACAACATGAGATTGAGAGAGGAACACATATGGATGGGAATGGAGAAAAATACAACCCAATTGAGTTGACCAACATATTTGAGATGAACGAAGAGGATGATGTGGATTCCCTTATGAGTGGGTAAGAGATCGAGGTGAGCCCGTGTTAAATGAGGCAGGAGGTCGGCCAAACGCTCAAGTTGCTGCACATCTTGGAGTTAATGTTGGTGAATATATGACAGCTGAAGGTAGAGTTCACTCAGAACCACGCTCTCTATTCGAAGAAACCGGCTCGATTTCCTCAAGAGGCACTCCTTCAGGTTCCCCACACAGTCAGGGAGCAAAGATGATACTGATTCATCTATTGATGGTGGTGATGGTGGTGATGGTGATGAAGGTGGTGGTAGTGGTGGTGGTGACAGATATGCTAGCTTACGGGAGGAGGAAGATAATATGGGGCAGCCAGAGCCACAGCAAGAGCCCATCAGGTTCACAAGGGAATCTCAGTATCGCGGATCCACATAGGATAAGGACCATGGCTCACGTACTAGTAGAGGGTATACTCGAGATCCACGCAAACGCTTCAGTCCTAAGTATGAGGATGCAGGGATGATTGAGTGGATATATCAAGTTTGTCTACCATGATGGACAACATGAGTTTAGGGAACGGTAGTGCCAACTCCACATCGGTTTCATTTACTGCGTATGACCCATTAGCCCGTGTCTATGATCAAGGTTATGATCAATGCTCTTCATCTTTCGTGGATTCCATCTTCGCGTATCCTACTCATGCTCAGCCTCCAGCTCTAGCTCCAGATCTAGATCCTTGTCCTCCAGAATCATTTCCTAGATTGGGGTACCTTGCTTTTGTGGATGAATCAACATGCGTGTGGTGTCTCAATGACTTCCTCAACAATTGGCGCAACCAAATGACTTGGCCAGACTGTTGTGAAGTCGGAGTCCCATTATCGGTAGCATCAATTGTACTCGAGTCAGGGATTAGATTCGCCATGAAACTCATCATGGATTTGACTTTGAGTGACTTCCATTCCATATATTATGTATTTCTATATTTCAACTTTAAAGAATGTTATTGAATGATGTAATAGTAATGTCACATGATTTATTTTCTAAATTACTACCATAGTACCAATCTACATACTTTCATAGCAGCATACGTTAGTATAATATGGTCTATATCATAGAAAAACTATTTAAGAAGTTTTTTTTTAATGAAAATAATTTAATGGATATGTGAAGAAGGATAAGAAAGCATCACGGGAAAAAATTGGGCTTAAAAAATATTTTTTTTCCCACTGAAATTACCATTCAAAAAAAAAAAAAAAAAAACCCAGATTTCAACATGGTTTCGACCTTTTGGCAGAAATTTCAGTTTTGGCCCTGACCAAAATCAAGTCCGAAACCAAAATTGAGAACCATGGTTGTGAGCATGGTTCTCTTGTAGGTAACAGCCCTTCCTTTAGGGCCGATTGTTGTGTTCTCTCCCTTGTGGGAGTCTGTTTATCCTCTTGCCCCCCCCCCCCTTTTTTCCTTCAATAAATGATCTAAGCATTATAAAAAAAAAAATTAAAAAAAAAAAAAAGGGTATTCCCACCCATTATCAGAACGAAGAATGGCAACATTCGCATCATACTGAGTTTGAATCAATTGACAAAATAGCTGAAAACAGTGAAAGACCTCACTCTTTTGACGCAGTAAATAAATCCAAGTCAGACGAGTGTGGCAATCAATAAAAGTTACAAACCATTTATACCCAGAAATAGAGACACCACGGGAAGTACCCGAGACATCAAAGTCAATTAAATGAAAAGGCTTGACACTTCGTTTATCAAAATAGAGTAAATGGAATGAGTTTGCTTTGCAAAAATGCAAGCATCACAAAAAAAAAAAACTGTTCCTTACTACAAAGAGGGAGAAAGATAGGAAAAAGCTTAACTAATGTACCCAAAGGTGGATGTCCCAAACGGTGATGCCACATATGTAAATCAGCCTAAGTGACTATGGAAGACAATAGAGTTCCCTGGTGTGGAAGGGGAAGACTCGAGCAAGTATAACCAAATCAACCACTTTACCACTACCAATTGTTCGCTCCATCACCAAGCCCTAGAACACACAATAAGAAGGAAAAAAATGTCACTATGCATTAGTACAAAAATTGGGAACATTCAAAACGGAGGATAAAGAAATGGTGAGAGAACATTTGAGTTTGGATCCCAATGAAGATCCTAGCTCTGATACCATGTGGAATTTAGAACAATGATTTAATTTGTCAAGATTGACAGAGGTCATTCTTTATTTATAGAGTAATAGATTTGCATTAAAGGAAAGTAGGTGAGAGAGTAGGTAAGAAAGTAGGTGAGGAATGAGTTAACATTCTTATCCCCAGATATGTCGAACTTAGACATAAAGCATAAAACCCGTTTTACAATAGAAACTTAAATTGTAGAACTAAAAAACTTACTTGAATATTAATGGAGGGTGAGAAGAGATTCAGATTTGAAACTGTAGAGATTGCTTATCAAAGATAGTTGTCAAGACGTCACGCCTAGGCGTCCAAGCACCCTTGTGACGCCTAGGAAAATTAGGTGCCTTGGTAGACTAGGTGCCCTGAGGCCTCCAATGCCTTGGTTCAGCTTGGCACCTTGACAACTATGTTACCAAATCTACAAAGATAACATACCAGAAATTACAACTTAATGATCTTCTAGTTACATGAGGAAACATATATCCAATCTAAGACTAGAAAAGACATAAACATCCTAGTCGACTTACATAGAATGACTAATTACTAAACACCACCAACATTAGTGACAGACTAAGTAGTATACAAAACAACACTGTAACATAAGAATCTCAACAGTTTCTAAAGAGAGGTTAACTTCAACACTCAATCATGCCAAATGACTCCTATACAACAACAGTTATAGCTAGAGTTACCGGCAACCATGACAGGTATCAGTACTAAGTATAGTTCCCAGCAACTATGGACAATTTCTTCAAAGTAGATGAGCACATTGGACTGAATAGCATAAAAAATACAAATGACGTGGTCTGTTGAATCATAAATATCGAAAGACTGAATAGCATAAAAAATACAAATGACGTGGTCTGTTGAATCATAAATATCGAAAGGTAAAGTAAGTCTTAGATATTTTTCCTTAACCAATCTGATAAGCAACTGTAATCTCGTCAAATAACAACATTGAAGATGCTATATTACTAAAGCAGAGTGCTTGTTTACCTCCAACGGAAGACATTTCCCACTGGTGCAGAATGCAGATCATGATAAACAACTAACTCGTGCTGACCCATGCAACGACGCTTCATTGTGTATAATAATAGCCTCCTTCACCAGGGTCCAACCTCCAGTGTTGGACTTCTCGTCATTTGACCATCGTGAACAGTTCTAGAAAACCAAAAAACAGGATAAGGCAATAAGCTCAAATAGCAAACTGAAAGAAAAGAGGTAGCTCAAATGGCACTTCAGTGCAAATTTTCATGCTTCCCTGTAAGATCAACCTTCAATATGCCAAGAAATGCAGGTGTGGTAAAACAAGCTAAAGTCCCCATATTGGTGGGGTAGCCAATTCAAATGACAGCCTACCATTTGACAAGGAACACTCTCAAGTACCTTCTAGTACACCATACAATGACACCAAGAAAAACAACATATGCACCAGACCACCATCATCCTGAGTGCATCAAGGATATTTGACTATAATGGAGGTCAGCCAACTAGAACTTAGAAGACCTATCACACTCAATACAAAAAAGAATACCAGTGAAACTTTCCAAAATGGATACCAATGATCATAGATTAGATCAATTTTGCAGTCAGGAGATGGTGCAATAGAGCTAACATTCAACAGGACTCATTCCTTTGATTTTTTTTTTTTTTTTTTTTTTTTGGGTGATAGATATAACAGCAAGTGCGAGAACCAAATCAGTCAGAGAAGCCATTACCTTGGAACAAGTGTATACAATCAGTGTCATCCAATTCCAATCTGGCAAATGTGTTGATGAACCATCACTGGCGTCACGTAGAAAAAATAACAATGCAGGCATCAGCTGCATTTCATAGTGTCTGGGTGCACCACAAAGTGCACAAATCCCAGGTACCCCAAAATCCTTTGTGGCCAAAAGTGGCTTCCCACCATATGAGTACCTAATTAACAAGAATAAAAATACAAAAGTGAGAGAAAACCATAAGAACAAAGCAAGGTGATGCAATACATGTTTACACAAGAAGAACCAAGAGAAGCCAAACTGAATTAGTTTAGTTGGGTAATCCTGTACATAGCTGTACCCCAAGCTATTATATTCTCTATATTTGCTATTAGATTGTTTCCTAATATGAATTAGCATGTAATTCAGTTTATGGAATAGGAAAGATTACCTAGAGTCTTTGCTAAATTGTTTAGTGTTATTTTTGGAAACTTTCAATAGCATGTTTAAGAAAGTTTCCTAATTCTTTTCTGTTTTAATTCTAGACATTCCTATAAGGAAGTTAATCTTCCCATAGCTCGTAAACATCAGTTTTTATATATATGAATAAGGAGGAGGAAAATCAAACTTTTATAAATCAAAAAGGTTGTTTGCAATTCTGGATGAGTCTCTTGGTTGTGAGACTCAACCGTAACTCCCCCTCTTGCGCCTCTCTTGCAATTCCATAGCCTCGCATCCTTTTATCAGAGGTTCATATGAGAGTTCAGCTCTTTTATGGCACCTATCACAGAGTGCATGAAGACAAATAAAGGTTTGTTCCAATGGACCCCGACCACACCAAAGCATTCCACCTCATCAAGAAGGCCGTAACTGAAGCACCCATCGTACATTGTCCTGATTTTGACCTATGTTTGAGGTTGCTACAAATGCCTCTCATTCGGGAATAGAAGTTATTATGCAAGAGAAGCACCCGGTGGCATTCTAAAGTGAGAAGCTCAACGATGCAAAGAAGAGGTACTCTACCTATGACTTAGGACTATATGTTATTGTACATGTGATAAGGCATTGGAGGCATTACCTTATTGGGAAAGAGTTTGTCCTATACTCTGACCATGAGGCCCTCAACTTCTTAAAACTCTCAACACACTATTAGTCATCGGCATGCCAAATGGATCTCTTATTTGCAAGAGTTTGCTTTTGTATTAAACTAAAAGACCGGAAAGGAAATCAGGTTGCAGATGTATTGAGCCGCAAGGTGCAGACACTAGGTACCTATTCAGCCCAAGGTACAGGAATTGAGCACATCAAAGAGGAACACATCTCAGATGAAGATTTTGGTCCGGTTTTTCAGAAGTTACAGCAAGGGGATACCAACCCAAAATTTTCTATACAAGATAGTTTATTGTTCATGGGAATAGGACTATGCATTCCAAGTACATCCCTATACCAACATCTCATACGGGAGTTACATGAAGGTGGCTTAGGTGGATATTTTGGGCGGGATAAAACGATGGCACAGGTCACGGACCTCTACTATTGGCCCAATTTACCACATGATGTGCAAAATGTAATCCAACGGTGTAGTATATGCCAACTGGCTAAAGGCACAAAGCAAAATTCTGGTTTGTACACGCCATTACCCGTGCCTCACACACCATGGTTACATATTAGTATGGATTTTGTCCTCGGTTTACCACTTATTCGAGAGAGATATGATTCTATATTTGTAGTAGTGGATAGGTTCTCAAAAATGGCACACTTCCTCCCCTGTCAAACCATAGTTTTCAAGGCGACAAGGCGATCCAAGGCGTTTGAGGCCATCCTGGGCTCCTAGGCGCCGCCGACCAAGGCGTTCCCAATGTATTTTTTTTATTTTTAAAATATTAATGCTATATTAATGTTTATATATATATATATATTAATGTTTATATATATATATATATATATAAACATTAATATATATATATATATATATATATATATATATATATATATGCAACATTCTACATAAATAAACATTTAAGACATAGCTTAATTAATATAAGAAAACCAACAAAGAAACAAATAATTGAGTTAAGTAGGCAGCACGTATTTATGACTAACATTTGCTTATTTCTAACAAATTTTACCGGAGCGTAACTCCTTTAATATACTTCGGATTCAAGCAATCTCAAATTCATTGCAAAGCTAGTATAATCAGCTTTCCAACAAATCCTAGATTGCTTGAATCCAAGTTATAATGAAGGAGTTACACTCCGGTCAAACCTTGTTTGAAGTACGCGAATGCTGTTAAAAGTGGTCTGAATGTAAATTATTTTTTGGGCATCAAAGCAAGAGATTATTTTGGCGCACTCTTGGTTTTTAGTGATGTTTTACTATAATAAGATTTATGGAATTTTTATATTTAGAAAAAAGCCTAGCATTTTGAAGTTGAAAATCACCACCGTACCCGAAAATACGGTTTTTGTTCTTGAACTGGAGGGTTGACTTTTTATCCTTCTGGAATTTGAATTTTAAACTATTTTTATTGGATTCAAATAGGGGGTATTTGCTTATTTATGAATAATATCTTAAGTTTCATTTACTTAAATGATATTAGTCATAAATAAGTATTGTTTGATAAATGTTATTCCTGTCTACCTTAATAAATCCTGTGAAGCAAATTCAGAGATCAAAGGGGAAAAAAAACACATATAAGACCCAAGGCGACCGCCCAGGCATTCTAGGCGTCCAAGGCGGCGCCTAGGCGACGCTCAGGCAACACTCATAAGGCGCCCAGGCCCTAGAATCACGCCTGGTCGCCTAGGCGACGCCTTGACAACTATGTGTCAAACATGTGGTTGTTTTATTCCTCAAGGAACTGGTGCGCTTACATGGGCTACCCAAAACAATTGTGTCAGACTGGGATGTTAAATTTATGAGTTATTTTTGGAAGACCTTATGGCTGAAGACAAACACGAAATTACATTACTCAACGGTCTTCCACCCGCAGACAGATGGTCAAACTAAGGTAGTGAACCAGAGCTTGAAAGTGTAATGTTGAATGTCGGTGTAATGTGGATGCTGAGATTTTGTTTCTAGAGAGAGATACTCTGGAATTCTTTTGTTTCTAGAGAGAGAAAGTGATCAACATGAAATGTAGGGTTCTAGTATGGTCTCTGCCGGCGGTGGACTGCCGCCAGTGTTGTTGGTGCCTGGTGCTTTTGTTGGAGGAAGGGGAAGAGGATATGGTCATGGGGGTAGTCTACAATACACGATGGTAGATAGTAGGGAGGAAGCTTTTCGGTTCTCTGCTGATCTGAAAGGGATTAGAGTTTCCCGATCACTGCCGATGACTGAAGGGGTAGTGAGTAACAGGTTTCTTGAGC
Organism: Protea cynaroides; assembly: GCA_028583415.1. NCBI lineage: Eukaryota > Viridiplantae > Streptophyta > Magnoliopsida > Proteales > Proteaceae > Protea > Protea cynaroides. The sequence goes on from CM053274.1 coordinate 17,873,924, forward strand.
CATCGTCTGATTTGTTGGAGGAAAACCGAAGTGCTAATAGGGTTTTGACTAACCCTAGGGCTTTGGATAACTCTAGGATTGCGATGTCTAGGGTTTCTACAATGTTTAACGTAAGATTGTCGAGAACCCTAGAAGCAATGGAAGGTCTCCTTTATTGGCAAACCTATATCCGTCGAGGTTGTCTCTGGTTTCCCTGCAGATAACAACGGCGCCCTTGCTGGTTTACCAGACTGATTCTTTGACTGCAGTGGAGTCATCGCCAATGAGGGTTTCTCAAACTGATTCTTTGAATGCGGAGTTGTCTGTCAAGAATGTGGGGATCCGATTGGATACTTTACTTACTTGCGTTGCAAGCTCTAGTGTCGACTGCTAGGGTTTCTGTACTAGAGCCTTTAGTGGCTATGCAACAAGGACATCAGCAGATGGAAGGAAGTTTGGCAGAAGGATCCAGGTTATCGCATGTGAGTCCTAATCTTTCCAAAATGGTGGCTACAGCTCCGGTACAGCAGGGTATGTTGAGCTCCTCTTCAACTGGGGTAATAGCTGGTGATGTTCTGAGTACGTTACATCAAGTTTCTGGTAAGGAAATAGATGGAGTTCCAGCCGTTGAGCCAAAGGGAGTTTGGTAGTATGGCCTTGAAGCTTGACATTCATAAAGCATATGATACAGTAGAGTGGGATTTTATTTATGCAGTTCTAAGGAAGTTTAGTTTCACAGAGATCTTTGTTGCTAGAGTGGCTGTTATGTTCCAGTCAGCCAGGATGAGTGTATTGGTCAATGGTGGACCGATTGGTTTTTTTAAAGCAGAAAGAGGGTTAAATCAAGGAGATCCTCTTTCACCTCTCCTTTTTGTCATTGCAAAAGAAGTTTGCAGAGGCATTAATATGATGGAACAGAAAGGTTGGATTGATCTAGTATTTAAGAGGAGGTGTTGTGACCCTACACATCTTTGTTTGCAGATGATGTTTTTGTTTTCATGAAGGCAAAACTTAGTTCAGCAAAACATTCGATGAAAATTATACCAAACTTTTAGTGGGCAGAAAATTAATTCCACTAAGAGCAAGGTGTTTTTCTCTGATATGGTGAGTAAAAGTCAAAGACAAAGTATGTTGGACTGTTTTCAATTTAGTGAAGGATTGTTTCCAACTAAATATCTAGGGGTTGAACTCTTTAAAGATAGAAGGAAGAAGGAGTTTTTTAATCCCATCCTGGATAAGTTCAAGCAGAAGTTTTCAGCATGGCAAGGTAAATTTTTATCTTATGCAAGCCGTGTGGAGTTAGTGCGGACAGTTCTGAGAATCTCGTTTATACACAGTTTCTCAGTTTACAAGTGACCGCATTCTGTTATTAAAACAGCTGAAGAATGGATGAGGAATTTTATTTGGTCAGGTGATCCTCTTATGCATAAATTAGTGGTGGTCAAATGGGACATGTTATGTCATCCAAAATAGGAGGGGGGCTTGGGGATCCGAACACTAAAAGATATAAATGATGCTCTATTGGTGAAGCTGGTTTGGAAGATTCGTAAGGAGAAATCAGCATACGCAAATTTTATGCAAGGATACTACATTGGTAAAAATGGCTGTCGTGGGAGGCCACTTGTGGAATCACCAGTTTGGACAAGCATTTAAAGCCTTTGGGATTGGATGGCAAAGCACACATGATGGGTGGTCGGTGATGGCTCTAACATTGATATATGGAGAGATAGATGGCTTGGCGACTTTACCCTACAGGAAAAGTTGAATGTGGATGTTACTCACTATAATGTGAAAGATTGCACTATGGATAGGTTTATCCGAGATGGTTATTGGGTGATGCCGTCGGTTGTATCTAACCAATTGTAATTTTGGTTTGGTATTACAGCTACTATTCCATTGGGGAAAGGCATTGCTGATGAACTACTGTGGCAGGGAGAGATTAATGGTAAGTTCTCTACACGTTCAACTTGGGAGTTGAGAAGGAATCATAATGAAAATTTGCCATGGACAACAGCGGTTTGGGGTAGCAGTCTAGTACTTCGTGAAATTTTCTTTGCATGGCAATGGTGTCATGATAAGCTACCTCTTGAAGAGAATTTGAAGTCCAAAGGAATTTTCTTACCTTCTTGTTGCTATTTGTGCCATAATGCTGAAGAAAGCAAAAAGCATCTGTTTTATCAATGTACAGTCACTTGTGCTGTTTGGAAAGATGTTATTGCAATGTTTGGGAATACATGGTCAGATTTTGGTTAATTTGAAGAATTTCAGATATGGTGGAGACGTAAGGGTAGGGTTGTGCCTTTAAAAAACATCTGGAGAAGCATGTTCTATATTGTGCTGGTGCTTATTTGGCATATCAGAAATCGTGCCTGCTTTGATAATCAAAGAGTAGAGCTTACTTGTATTAAAACGAGTATTATCTCTAAATGTAGACATGTTACTGTTATAAAGCCTTGTGTTATTAAATCAATGTCAGAGCTGTATATAGTGAGAACTTTACGACTATCAGCCAGTAAATGTAAGACAAAGAAAGTTGTGGAGTTATACTGGCAACCACCTATGGAAACCTGGTGCAAGGTAAATGTAGATGGATGTTGTTTGGGAAATCCAGGAATTGCAGGATATGGTGGAGTTATTAGAGATGCTCAAGGTGTGGAGCTGTTGGCATTCTCTGAATATATTGATGCAAGTACCAACTTCAAAGCAGAAGTGATGGGCATTTGAGGTGTCCTAGAAGCAATTAAAAGAGAATTTTGTAAAATCTGATTGGAGAGTGACTCCAGATCAGTGGTAAGCCTTATGTTCTCTAACTCTATACCATGGTTTAGTAGACAACAGTGGCTAGCTATTAAAACTCATCAAGCTGAAACACAAGTTCGTATATCTCACTGTTTCAGAGAAATGAATACAGTGGCAGACAAACTTGCAAAGCAGGCTGTATATGACCAGAGGTCTGTTGTTTGGTATAAGTGTCCTGACTTCGTAATCAGAGAGGTCTTGTGGGATGCATCTTACAGACCTCGGCTTAGATTCAGCTAGTTTCATTTTCTCTAGGTGGTACCTGCTGATGGCCACGCCGCAGGTAGGAGGTGAGTCCAGTGGTTTCGGTCTGTATTGGGTCCTGCTGATGGCAATGCCGTAGATGGGATAGACCAATAGCAGACTTGTATTACTTTATTCCTTTTCTTAATTAATCTATTTTGCTGACCTTTAGCAAAAAAATAAAAAATAAAAAAGGCCAAAGCTTGGGCAATCTTCTCCGTTGTCTTCTTCGTGATTATGAGAAGACTTGGCCCTCCATTCTTGATATAGCAAAGTTTGCTTATAATAACTTTGTCAATCGGACTACTAGCAGCACTCCATTTGAGATTGTTCTTGGCATACAACCCAAGCAGTCTACTGACCTTGTGCCTCTTCCCCCACATGTGTATGTGAGAATTGAAGCAGATGAGTTCATTCGGTATATTACAGAGGTGCACACTAATGTTTGGCGACGCATTCCTCTTAGCAATGAAGTGTACAAAGCCAATGCGGATCGCCATAGCCGTTTTGCGGAGTTCCAACCTGGTGATATAGTTATTGTTCGGATCACTCCAGGGCGTTTCACTCCCGGCACGGCCACAAAGCTACATCCACCGAAAATGGATCCTTGATCCTTACAAAGGTGTTGAAGAAGATCGGAGTCCATGCCTATGTTCTTGAACTTCCACCGAATATGGCCATTTGCAATATTTTTAATGTGGCTGATTTGACTCTCTGCACAGGCTACCATTCCAATGAAGGTGATACAGAACATGCCTTACGGCTTTCCCAGTTTGTGGCCCCCTCAACTAATCAGAATGAAAATATCCTTGACTACAAGTACACTATGACTCGGAACGAAGGCGGCTACCAATCATTCCTATCAAGTGGAAGGGGCATCAACAACATGATAGTACCTGGATCCAAGAAGATGATTTCAAGAGGATTGCCCGGACCTCAATGAATGTTTCTTTCATTCTTCCATTTGTTGGAGACGAATGTTTCTAAGCCAGGGGGAACTGATGCAGTACACGTTTACTCTAGAAGACACAAAAAGAACCAAGAGAAAAACCAAGCCAAGCTAAGTCTAGCCGCAAGCAGCCAAACTAAATTGGTTCAATTGGGTACAGCTGTACACAGTTGTACCAAAACCATAGCTTGTGTACAAACTGTACACAGCTGTACCGCAAGTTGTTCACTTCTCCATATTTGTTATTAAATTGTTTCCTAATATAAATTAGCATGTGTTTCCGCTAGAATCCGCACCGGGGTCTTTAGTTATAATCCGACCAACAGACGACAAAACAAGGCAAAGGTGGGATCAGGCTTATGTGCCCCGTGACCACTCCGATGCTTAAGTTAGGACTCTAGTGCCCAGATAATCAGGTTTTAGGCCTAACCTTTATATTAAGCGCGGAAGGAGGGTTATAGTAAATACTGAACTGAGGCTGAGCTTGCCGAAGGCAGAAGCTGAATTGACGTGTGTCAGAGCAAGTGGGCCAAAGCTCATATAATATTCAAGTGATTTGACTTTTGCGGTCGGAAGTATTTATAGGCGCACTTATTGCTGATGTCATGCCGGCATAATGACTCTTTTGCCCTTGATCCTTTTACGCAATGGCAGATGTGTCCCCTTATTCTATGTGAAAGGTATGTCTTGCCCTTATATATGTTGGTGATGTTTAACTATTCCTTGGCTACTTTCCACGTGTAACGGTTGACCAATCTTTATTACTTTCCATGTGTCGTACGGTTATTGGGGGTGATATTTACCCCCAACAACGTGTAATTCAATTTATAGAATAGGAAAAATTACTTAGAGTTTTAGCTATATTGTTTAGTTTTATTTTTGGAAACTTTCAATAGCATGTGCAAGAAAGTTTCCTAATTCTTTTGTGTTGATTATATTAATTTATCTTTATTTCTTTGTCTAGATTCATCGTACTACTGTCTAGATTCATTGTACTACTTGTATTGTACATTTGTACTACCTGTACTACCCTCATTGTACACATGTACTATCCCTTTCTTTCTTTGTATTCATTCTCACATTATAAATAAGAAGGCCTCTGTCTATTGTTCGACAAGTGATTCCATTATTCAACATGGTATCAGAGCCAAGTTAACTATACCGCCAGATCCCTCTGCCGCCTCACCACCAACGCCGCCAGCCCACCACCGCCAACCACCGACTTTTTTCTTTTTTTTCTTTTGTTTTTTCTCTCCCCACTAGGGGCAGCAACCAAAGAGAAAATCATACAATGATATAGGTACCGCCCTTCCTTTTATCCTTCATTACGGATCATTTTTTTATTCTCTTTACTGGAAATCAATTTTTTTTTTATCGGTCTAAATATTAATAATATGGTTCAATCTGGTTGGATATCTATGAGTTTCTAAGTTTACCCAAAAAGGAGGTGCAAACTAGAATTGATTTCCATATATTATGTTGCACATGGGAAGAGTTAAGATATCTAACAAGTGATATTTCTACTTTAATCTCCATATATTGTGCTATAACCAAACAGGGAGGCTGTTCATATTATTTTCGGGTGTTTATTCTTGAATACACAACTCAAGGATGACATCCGAAGTAAAGTCTTCCAGGATAGAGAGTTTTAAAATGGACAATCTCACTATTCTCACTAATACCACTAAACTTGATGGTGGTAATTACCGAATATGGTCTCGGGCCACCCAACTCTCAATTACAGCTCGGGGATTATCGGGATATCTCACCGGCAACAAAGAAAAACCTCTGACGAAGGACACTGTTTTGGAGAAATGGCATGCTGAAAATTCATAAGTAATGCAATATCTCCTCAATTCCATGCAAACCATTATAGCCGAGGGCTATTTGTTATTGGATACTGCTGCACAAATTTCAAAGTCTGCTAAGGACACCTATTCCCAAGTTGGGAATGCTACTTTAATTTATGTCATTTAAAAAAGTGTTCATGAAACTATCCAAAAAGAATTGACTGTATCCCAATATTATACTAAATTGAGAAGCGATTAGCAAACAGTTGTTTTTATGATTCTATTCATGCTAAATGTGAAGAAGATGCTACCCTATTTCACAAAAGAAAAGAGAAATACAGGGTTTATACTTTTCTGGCAGGACTAAATGTGGAGCTTGATCCCGTCCGCTCACAGATTATCAGCAGGGACCCTTTCCCCACCTTCAAACAAGCATATTCCATGGTTCAGTTAGAGGACCAACGACAAATAATAATATTGTCCCCTCCTGCTCCGAATAGGTCTACTCTCCAGGCAAATACTCAGACATACAAGAGTTCTCCTATTTCCCGTGATGCTATCAAATGTAAGTATTGTAGCAAGTTCTAAAACACCAAAGACACATGCTAGAAGCTTCATGGCAAGCCGGCAAATTTTGAAGTAAAACGCCGGGAAAAAGGTATGCACAAGGCAAAGTCCTCCCACGCACCTCAAGCACATCAAACTGAAGCAGGTCCTCCTATTAGTCCGCTGCCACAACTTTCTGCACAAAAACTTCAGACTCTCCGGCATCTCCTTCGACCACCTACTGCAGCTACAAATCAATCATCTACATCGGCATCTACCAATCCAGGTTCTTTTTTTGTTCAGTCAGGTATTTCTCATGATGGTCATTGTGCTTTGTCTGTCTCTAGCCTTTGAGTTATGGATACTGGAGCCACTGAACACATGATTGGTTCGTTTGAGTCCTTCTATTTATACTCTCCTTCTTCTGAACATAATACTGTGAAAGTCACTGATGGATCCCTTTCTCCTATATCTGGAATTGGATCCATCCACTGTTCTTCCTCCCTTGATTTAAATTCCGTTCTACATGTTCCTAATTTGTCCACAAATTTATTCTATTAGTAGTTTTATAAAGTCTCTAAATTATAAAGTAACATTTTTTCCTACCTATTATGTGATTCAGGATCTGGAGAATGGGAAGACGATTGGACATGGTAGTGTGCATGGTGGCCTGAACTTGCTTAACAATGGTCGTTCAGCACCTTCCTCCCATTCCGCATTCAGTACCCTTCAGCAGTGGCACCGCCGTCTTGGGCATCCCTCTTATGCAGTTCTATCTCATTTTTTCCAAAATTATTTAAACAATGTAATAAAGACGAGTTATTATGTGAGGCCTATGTTTTGGCCAAACAGGCTCCTATTTCTTATTTATCTTCTGTTTCGAGAAGTCCATGTATCTTTGATTTAGTCAATTCTGATGTTTGGGTTCCAACACGGACTACCTCTATTTCTGGTCATAGGTGGCTTGTAACCTTTACTGATTGTCACACTCGTACTACATGGGTTTATCTGATGCATCAAAAAAATGAAGTCTTTGCATGCTTCCGCCATTTCCACAATATGATCAAGACGCAGTTTCAAACTTAGTTGAAGATGCTCCGTAGTGACAATGGTAAGGCATATCTTGAAGGATTTTTTTAGCAATACTTGGCTGATAACAGGATAATTCATCAAACAAGTTGTGTGGACACTCCTGCTCAGAATGGAGTCGATGAAAGAAAGAACCGCCACCTACTCGAAACAGCTAGAGCACTAATGTTTGAGAGACATGTTCCCGCTTAATACTGGAGTGATGCTGTCATCACTGCAGCATCCCTGATCAACCGCTTTCCTTTTCGAGTTTTAGACAACAAGGCTCCCTTGGACATCTTACTTGGAAATTCTGATTTTGTTCTTCCTCCAAGAGTCTTTGGTTGTATTCGTTATGCTTGTAACCATCGTTCCCCTGGCAAACTTGATCCACATGTATTAAAATGCATATTTTTAAGGTATTCTACAACACAGAAAGGATACAAGTGTTATCATCCTCCCTCTCGTCAGGTTCTTATTAGTAGAGATGTCATTTTTCATGAGCATCTCTCCTATTATCAGGCTCCTCTTTAGGGAGAGACACAGACAGTTGAAGATGCACCTGATATACCTAATGTACTTATATTGGATATACCTGATATACCTGAAATAGTCTAAGAACAAATGTTCGATACAGCTGCACCATCCGAGCATCCAACCACCAAGCCACCTCTGCAAGTTTATAGCCGTGCCAAAGACAAGCAAGGAAAGGCCACTACCACTCCTGCACATGTCCCTTCGCTAGCCCTAGATCCAGAAACTAGGTCTACTGAGTCTTCTTCTGGTAATGAACTTACTCCTTCTGATCTTGATCTTCCAATTGCACTTCGGAAAGGTACTAGGGCATGTACCCTACTTTCTATTTCCAATTATGTTTTCGATGACTCCCTTTCACCTTTTTTCCATGCTTTTGTGTCTTCGCTCTCTTCTGTGTCTATTCCTCAAAAATGGCAGGATGCAATTGTGGATGAAAGGTGGAAAGCTGCAATGGTGGAAGAAATAAGGGCTCTAAAGAAAAATGGTACATGGGATCTTGTTCCACTTCCTGCAGGATCAAGGCCAATAAAGTGCAAGTGGATCTTCACAATGAAACAAAAACCAGATGGGACTATCGATCGGTACAAGGCTAGATTGGTTGCACGGGGATTTACTCAAACATATGGGATTGACTACCAAAAAACCTTCGCTCCAGTGGCCAAAATGACTACCATCAGGGTTTTACTGTCCTGTGCTGTAATTACAATTGAGACTTGCAACAGTTAGATGTAAAAAAATGCATTCCTTCACGGAGAACTTATTGAAGATGTCTATATGGACTGCCCACTGGGTTTCACAAATGATTGAAGCTAAGAAAAATTTTACAAGTTGAAGCGATCTCTCTGTGGTCTAAAACAATCCCCTAGAATATGGTTTGGAAGATTTAACAAAGCTATGGTAGTATTTGGCTATGTTCAAAGCAATGTTGACCATACTTTATTTATAAAACATTCCCCTAATACTTTTACTGTCTTACTTGTATATGTAGATGATATCATCATTGCTGGCAATAACAATAATGAAATCACGAAACTAAAAGCATTTCTAGGGAAGGAGTTTGAGATCAAAGACCTTGGCAAACTTAGGTACTTTATTGGGATTGAATTTGCCAGATCTACAAAAGGCATCTATCTGTCTCAAAGAAAGTATGTCCTTGATCTTCTCTCAGAAACAGGGTTACTTGGGGCTCGACCTTATGATACTCCTTTCGATCCCAATACCAAGCTAAGGGCAAAAGAAGGCACACCAGAAGACAAAGGAAGATATCAGAGACTTGTTGGTAGGCTCATATATTTTGCCCACACACAACTAGATATTACATTTGCAGTTAGTTTACTGAGCTAGTTTATGCACGACCCATACTCTATACATATGGAAGTTGTTTATCGAATACTGCACTACCTAAAGTCAGCCCCTGGAAGAGGAATCCTGTTATCTCCTAATGACCCTCTGAAAATAGAGGCATATGCCATTTCAGATTCACCAAATAAACAAATCCAGGTGGAGGCTAATACTGATGCAGATTAGGCTAGAAGTCCTGATCGTAAGTCTATCTCTGGTTATTGCACATTCTTGGGTGGCAATTTGGTAACCTAGTGCAGCAAGAAGCAAAATGTGGTTGCCTAATCCAATGCAGAAGCAGAAAACAGAGCAATGGCTCATGGAATATGCGAACTACTATGGTTACAACGACTACTCAAAGATTTGAAGGTTATGTGTCGCCAGTCCATGAAATTATTCTATGATAATCAAGTAGCCATTAGCATTGCTAATGATCTGGTTCAGCATGATAGGACAAAACATGTTGAGGTAGACTGTCACTTCATTAAAGAGAATGATGCAGTACAAGTATGCTCTAGGACAAATAAGGGGTCCTCCAAGGGCCTAAACACAAGACAAGAATAAGACAAAAGCCAAAACACTATTCACGGTACTGTTCATGTGAACAGTACCAACAGAATTTTTAGAAAGTTTTTCTTCTTCCTAAATTCAAAAAAAGTTAGATTTGTTTCCTTAAAAATAGTCATTAGTTTTGTTTCCTAAATTTGTTTTGTTTCCTAAGGTTGGTTATCATATGAGTCAGTTATAGATGTTATTTGTTTTGGAAAATTTCCTAAAAGTTATAAAGGGAAGTTTCACTTTTTTATTTTTAGACATTCCTTCTAGGAACTAGTCCTTCTATCTTTTGTATTTCCCTTTAGCATTATAAATAAAGCGGAAGAAGATGCTGACAGCAGAGTTGGCCAGAGCTTTTTATTAAAAAAAATTCTGGTTGAGACTCAACCGAAACTCCTATTTTGTTCATTCCCGTTTTCAGATAATAGTAGTTTTTCGAAAATTCATAACTTCTTCATCCATGGTTGAATCACCTTCAAATTTGGATATGTTATCAAGCACATCCTAGAGCACTTCCTCTCCAAGTTTGAAAACCTTCCAATAGCTAAATCTCAAGATAAGTGAGTTTTCTTCATAATTTTATAATTCTGGTTTGCTAAAATACCTATTTGAGACCCCTAAGGGCAAGATTGGTTTCGATCCCACCCGTTGGATCAAACTCATCTTCTGGAATATTGTTCCTCATATCCTAAAGATCAAGGATCCCAAGTTTTGAAGCATTCTTACAGATGGATTTGAAGTTGTGGAATTATTTGTTCAATTTCAATTACTCTTGTTTGCTAAATTTTGGTTTTGACTGAATAAAGATCTTGTAGCAAAGAGGGATCTATAAATTGGATGTGTTGAAACCCTCTTTGCCATCAAAGAAACTGGATAGTAAACAGATCAAGATTCTGTTTGTCAGATAAGAGAACCAACTACCAGACATCTTCACCAAAGGCATGCCAGGGAAATCCTTCCATATAAGAGAACCAACTAGCAGACATCTTCACCAAAGGCCTGCCAGGGAAATCTTTCCATATGATATTGTCCAAACTGGGATGCATGATATATATGCACCAACTTAAGGGGGAGTGTTGTAAAATATTAATTTATCTTTATTTCTTTGTCTAAATTCATTGTACTACATGTATTGTACATTTGTTTGCACTACCTATACTACCCTCATTGTATTACCTATACTACCTTTTTCTTTCTTTGTATTCATTCTCACATTATAAATAAGAGGACCTCTGTCTATTGTTTGACAAGTCATTCCATTATTCAACATTATGTTTTAATTTTAGACATTTATATAGAAAGTTAATCTTCCCATAGCTTGTAAACATCAATATTTATATATATGAATTAAAGAGAACAGGAAAATTAGACTTTAAGAGATTAGAGAAGCTGTTTGTGTTCTAGCTGAGTCTCTTGGTTATGAAACTTAACCACAACTCCCCCTGTTGCTCCTCTCTTGCCCTACTTTCTCTCCAGTCATTCTGCCACCATCTCCTAAGTATTTGCGATCTTTGTGTTACTGTTATGGCCATTCGAACATTGTGGAACTGTGAGATTACAACAAGCACTTCCGTGCTGCTACCACCATAACCGACAGCAGGGTATAGGAGTTTTTGATAAAATCACAACTTCTCCATCAATGGTTGGATCGTCATCAGATTTTAGTATGATAGCAACTACATCCTAAAACTCAATTCCTACAAGTTTGGTGACCAACTATCGGTCAGATCTTCAGATAAGCTATGTTTTCTCCATTGTTCCTATTCTGGTTTTTTCTGGGTTGGTTGTAATAGGTCCTATTGCAAAGAAAGGGTAGAGATTGTGTAGAATTCCTGACCCCTTTGCATCACAAGGAAAAATGCTAGGCATCGAGAAAATGCCAAAAAAAAAAAATCAACAATCTTTTACATCAAAACAAAAACGAGAAGAGAATGTGCTTAGTAATGTAGGATCAGTAAGGAAACTGACACCCTACAAGTGTATGGGCTCCAAAAAATTCAAACCCTTACAGGTAAAGTGACCCATCAACATTTTTAGGGATTCAAGGAAGAGAAAGGAATGAATAAAATAGCAAAGGAAAGAAATAAATAAAAAATAATAGATGTTTTGATTAATATATCTTCCATTGGAGAATATCATGGTTATGAATTTTGATGCTTTGAACAATGAATGCTTTAGTCCTTGCACAAGGACGTAAGGGTTTTACAGATATTTGGATTAATATATCTTCCAGTGGAGAGTATTATGGCTATGAATTTTGATGTTTCGCACAGTGAATTTTTTGGTCCTTGCAAGCGAACCTAAGGGTTGTACATATTACAGAGTACTAAGTCATATATGCTTCATCATTTTGAGTACTATATGTCATTATCCTTGGTCCTACCTTACCACTACCAAACCCCTCCCGTGGGGGGGGGGGGGAGGGAGGGAATACTCGATGCAGTACAAGTATATAAAAGAAGGGCCAAGCCAAGCTGAGCCATCCAGCCAAGCCAGCCTAGCCGGCAAGCAAGCCAGTAGCTCAGCCATGATGCAGCAGCGGGCCCACAAGATGAGATGGTCATGGATTGGAATCTTTCTAGGATTTAATTTTAAATTGGGATATTAGTAATCTTTTATTTTTGAAAATTTAGATAAGAAACTTAGGTAATATTTATTAAGCAATTAGTAGATTATGGTTTCCATCTTTATTTGGATCTTATTTAGTCTAGTTTTATTTCAGTTAGTATTAGGAAAGTTTTATCTTTAAAAGAAAATGTAATTACCTTATTATTTTCAGAGAAGAATGAAAGAATGAATTGAGTTATTGTGGTTGTGTGCCTACGGGCAAAAAGAATTGGTGTGCACTTTCTCTCTCTCTCCCCTTCATCTCTGCGAACCAGAACAGACCCACTCCCTTGGTCTGTTCCCCTCCTTCTTCTTCCCTTCCTACTTCTCCTTCCTTCTTCCTAATCTATCCCCTATTTCCGGGGTGGTAATCACAGACCAATAGAAATCCCTAGATCTCCCTCATCACTTCTCCTTTTAACCTGAAACTTAGGGAAGACCTTTAACCCCTAAGGCAACCCATAACCCCAAAGCCCAAGACCAGAAAATCAATCTTGTGTGAAGAATCAAAAGCTGCAACTCAAGCTGTTCTCTCTACCACCAGTTCTGTTTCAGAGTTTCCTATTTCAGTTTTGGGGTGTTATTCTTGTTGACTATTGAGTAGGTTCCCAAGGCCTATAGGTGGGGAAAGTAACCCTTCAGTTTCGATCTCAAAGAAGGGGTATCGAGTGAGATCTCTCGCTCCCATTAATTCTAGTTTACCGCCTCCTGTCTTGGCTGGAGGTTGAAGACAACCAAGTCACGATTTATTTGTTTTATTGTTTTATTTGCTTTTCTCCTAAAATACCCCTGGAGTTCATAAATAATTATGTTTTGTGCCCTTTGATTCTTCCCTCCAAGTTTATTTAATTCCTACCATATCCTAAAGCTCTATTTGGTTCCTCAATTTATTGAATAGTTCCGGTTATTTATGAAATTGTCATTGTTGAATCAGAGATTGAGAATGAATGAGTAAGCTGATTTACCTCACCCCCAAATGCCTTTATTTATAATCAACTATAATGAGGTAAATAAAGAAAGTAGGTAGAGCTGACCTAGCACACACATTACACATTTAACACATGTTAAATGTGTGTACATAAAGCTGCCCCAGCACACACATTACACATTTAACAAATGTTAAATGTGTGTACATGAGTTGTCATTCTTATCTTCTTATCCTAAACAGATCCACTTAAATTGAACCGAACCGTGAATCAGTTCATTACTTACAACACTCCTCCTCAAGTTGGTGCATATATGTCATGCATGCCCAACTTGGACAAAATGACATGAAATTGTTTTCTAGATAGTCCTTTGCTGAAGATGTCCGCAAGCTGGTCAGTTGATTTGACAAAAGGAATCTGAATTTGACCACTTTCCAACTTCTCCTTTATGAAATGTCGATCTATCTCCACATGCTTAGTTCGGTCATGTTGTACAAGGTCATGAGCAATGCAGATGGCTGCTTTATTATCACAACATAAAGTCATAGGCTGAAAATATTGAATCTGCAAATCCTTCAACAAGCTTTATAACCATAAAAGCTCACATATGCCTTGGGCTATAGCTCTGAACTCTGCTTCTGCACTGGATCTGGCAACCACATTCTGCTTCTTGCTACGCCATGTGACTAGGTTGCCCCCCACAAATGTGCAATAACCAGATATGGACTTCCTATCTGGACTTCCAGCTCAATCAACATCAGTATAACCTTCTATTTTTAAGTAATCATTTGGAGTTAACAAAATCCCTTTCCTTGGAGCTGACTTGAGATAATGCAATATCCTGTAAACAGCTTCTATATGTTTGGTGTAGGGATCATGTAAGACCCGCACTCCATGAACCCAATCTAAACCTTTCATTCATGTCGTAACAGGTGTTCCAATCATCACCGTGCCAGACGAGAAGAGCGGATGACAATCAGGTACGAAAACGGGCCTCAAAGTATGAAATATTTCATACCGGTCGATGGTACCAGTCGACCGGTATGGCCTGCGCAGCAGACCACTTAGATCCGGAAACGGATCTCTGCGGGTCCCACTTTCTAAATTCTGAATCGAAGGACTTTCCTAATGTTAAGAAGCTTCTTAAACTCAACCCTAACCTATATAAGGATTCCTAAACCTCCTAAAATCCCTTTCATTGATCCTCACAAACCCTAGAGAGGAGAAAGAGATTGAAGAAAGAGAAGAAGCTAGGATGGAGAGGGAAGAGCCGCCATTGCCTTTGAATGAAGAACACTCTACCACGAACCAACGGTAAGTGCTTAAACCTTCATCTACGTTAAGCGTTCTAGAATGGTTAGTCATGATTGGATCAATACCATGCAAAGCGAGGTATTGATCTAAACCATGTTTTGTCATCAAACTCTAATCTAGTCGGTAAACCCTAGATTCAAGTTCTAGGTTGAAGACCAACGAAACTAGGACTTGAATGGAGTTGGAAACAACTCTAACTCGGTGCTCGGACCTAGAATGTGTAGGAGAAACCCTAGAATCAATAGGGGTGACGGACGGAAGACGAGAATTGGATGTATGGTCTTCCGAGACATACTGGTTGACCATACCGGCCGCACCCTATGCGACCGGTATCTCCCGGAGGCTAGTTTGTGGGGACCGGTCGACCATACCGGTCGCATCTTTCCCCACAGTGCCGCAGCTGGTACCTGCGACTGGTCTGCTCTGTGAGAAGTGTTTTGACCTTATTGGTTTTTAAACCAACGTAAACCCTAAGAAAAACTATTCTAACATAACCCTAACGTCGTGTAGGACCTTGTGATAGCAAGTTTGGATTCGTGAACGCGGAGAGCAAGCTATCAAACAAGCGTCAGGTAAGGGAATCGGACCTAAACCCTAATAATTTAATAACAGTAAAACGTTGTTAATAACTATGATTCTGTGGACTGATGTTTGTGCATACTCGCATGTCATCCTTTATTTTCAGTTATTATTATTGTTCATGCATACTCGCTATGCTAGGATGTGACTGTTAGGCATGTGATTGTGTTCGTTGGTGTATGAAATAGGAAGGGCCGGGGGTATGGGATCATTCCTCACACTAGCACATTTTCGTATCGTTTTGTCTTAGCATGCTTGGTGCGGGTAGGGTATCAGGGGGAGGAAGTGGCACTGTGGTCTTTGGCCTGGCCACTAGACTCTAACTCTAGGATTGGTTAGTTGCGATACACTGTTTGACATTAGGATTGGTTGACTTAGGAGGTCGCAGCCCGGTTTGCAAGCCCTCGTCAATAGGGGCTTACGTGTTGGTATGGGTAGGTATCAGGGGAAGTGTTGGCATTGTTTGATCCGAACGCTTTAGCACTATCTCTATTCCATGGTGGGTGCATGTGGGACGACAGTGGTGTTTGATCCATTGGGCGGTTTCACACACTCGTGTATAGAGATGCGGTGGCCGCCAATCCTTTCTATAGCACATTGCAAACTTAAAAACAGACCATGATGTGAATGTTACTCATGCATATGTTTGTTGCATTGTATGATTGTCTTATTGAGCTAAGTTATGAGCTCACCCTTGTATATATACATGTTTTTAAATGTTGATG
>CM053274.1:17890381-17919542 GCA_028583415.1 Protea cynaroides
AGAGTCGAAAGTCGAAAGTCGAAACTGACTCGGAAAAAAGAATGTCATTTTTTTTTTTGAATGTTGAGTGTCAAGACGGAGTCTCAGACTCCCTTCTTCTTCTTCTTCTTCTTCTTCTTCTTCTTCTTCTTCTTCTTCTCTGTCGAAGAATGTCGACTGTTTCTTCTGCAAAGCAAATTTTGTTCACAGGTTTCGAATGTCTGAATTTTTTTTTTTTTTTGAATCCTTCTACTTCATCTTCTTCTTCTTCTTCTTCTTCTCTGCTCATCTTCCTTTCTTCTGCAACATATTTATTATTTGAATGTCGATTTTTTTCCCCCTCAAATGTCGACCGTCAAGTTTTCGAATGTCTGAATTTTTTTTTTTTTAATCCTTCATTCTTATTTATTCTTCTTTTTCTTCTTCTTCTTCTCTGCTCACCTTCGTTTCTTCTGCAACCTATTTTTTGTTTGAATGTCAATTTTTTTTCCCGAAGGTTGACTGTCGAGTTTTGAATGTCTGAATTTTTATTTTTTTTTTTTTTTTTGAATCCTTCTTCTTTTTCTTCTCTGCTCACCTTCGTTTCTTCTGCAACTTATTTCTCATTTGAATGTCGTCTTTTTTTTTTCCCGAATGTCAACTGTGGATTTCTTAAATGTCTGAATTTTTATTTTTTTTAATCCTTCTTCTTCTTCACTGCTCACCTTTGTTTCTTCTACAACTTATTTCTTGTTTGAATGTTGCCTTTTTTTTTCCCCCGAATGTCAACTGTGGAGTTTTCGGATGTCTAAATTTTTTTTTTTTTTTTTTGGAATCCTTCTTCTCTGCTCACCTTGGTTTCTTCTGCAACTTATTTTTTGTTTGAATGCCGACTTTTTTTTTTCTTTTTCCCCAATGTCAACTGTCTAGTGTCTGAGTCGCATGATGAGTCGACAGACTCTGTTTTAGTTGGGTTTTAGGCTTTTATCAGTTGGTTATGAATCATTTTTGTGTCTAACTATCTATTGCTAAGCATTGCAAAATTTTAAGGACTGGTTAAGGGTGGTGGTGTTGAGATTAGGATCCAAGAATGTGGTATTACTAGTATTCAGAATCAGTAGAGCTTATGATCCTGTCCCTAGTCCCTACCCTTAGTTTTCCTGTTTTAAATATTATGTTGGGAAGGGTCATTATGTTTCGTTAATGCTATTAAATTTTATTAAATTCTGATTCATGTTGTTGACATGTTGTATGTTCAATGTCTATGTTGTATATTTCTTTTTGTGCATTGTGCAGCATTAGTGTGGATATAGATCCTCCCACTGGTAGTAATTCTACACCAAGTGTTGCAAATGATCCTAGTAAAGATCTAGCCAGGAAGGCTAAATCAAAAGATCCTAGCTAGAAGTATGGCTATTGACCAGATTTGGCAAATAAAAATATTGTTCGATGTACTCTATGTGGTAGAGACTTGAACCAGAGGATCAAAAGATTAAAGCAACACTTGGCAGGTGGTTTTGGTGATGCAGCCAAATGTAGTAAGGTATCTACTGAGATATCAAGAGAGATGCAACAATACATAGCAAAGAATCAGAAGAGGAGGGTAGAGGATTTAGATGATCATGTTCATAATGATGATTTGGATATACCTGTTGAGGCTACAGAAGGGAATCCCCCCCCCCCTCCTCAAGAATCTAGAACTATCCCAATTCCAAGCTCTGGAACAGCTTTTAAAAGAAAGCAAGTTTTTCTCCAACAATCAAGAGGTCCAATGGATACTTATGTGAGGAAAGCTCCTGAAGAAGTTAGTGAGAGACATCGAAAAATGAAAGAGCCCATACAAACTACATTGCACAATCGGTTTCTATCACCCGAGTAGAAAAAGAAAACTGATAGTCACATTGTTGCTTAGATGTATGAGTGTGGGATTCCTTTTAATGTCATTAAGTCTAGGAGCTTTGAGATAATGGCTGAATCCATCGCTCAGGCTGGGTCAGGGTACAGGCCTCCAAGCTATCATGAGGTGAGAGTACCTTTATTGATGTCTGAAAAAGAAAAAATTACAGAAATGAGAAAACAGCATAAAGTGTACTGGAAACAGTATGGTTGTACCCTGATGTCTGATGGATGGACAAATAAAAGAGGAAGACATTTGATTAACTTTCTTGTTAACTCTTCAAAAGGGACATTCTTTCTTGGATCTGTTAATGCATCTCAGCATATTCAGGATGCTGAAATGTTGTTCAAATTGCTAGATGATAAAATTCAAGAGATTGGAGAAGAAAATGTGATCCAAGTTATTACAGACAACGCATCCAATTATAAATCAGCTGGTAAAAAACTCATGGAGAAGAGGACTACCCTATATTGGACACCTTGTGCAGCTCACTGTCTTGACCTTATGTTGGAAGAAGTGGGAAATATGAATGAATTTAAGAGTTCAATAGTCAAGGGTAGAAAAGTGACAACTTTTAGTTATAGAGACACCCATCTACTTGATGCTATGAGGGCTAAAACTGGTGGTCAAGATCTTATTAGAGCTGGAGTAACCAGATTTGCATAAGCATTCCTGACACTTCAGAGTTTATTGAAACACAGTGATGCTTTGAAGCAATTATTTATTTCAAATGATTGGACAAGAAGCAATTTAGCAAAGACAGAGGCCGGAAAACAAGTGACTGATACATTGCTTTCTGTCCAGTTTTGGAATCGTGTACAAGATTGTTTGAAAGCATCGAAGCCTATTGTAGCTGTATTGAGGATTGTAGACGGGGATGAGAATCCTGCTATGCCAGAAATATACTTGGCAATAGAAGAGGCCAAAAAAAAAATAAAAGAACATTTTGGAGGTCAAGGAAGATTATGGAAGAAAGTGGTCGACATCATTGATAGCCGTTGAGAGTGTCAAATGGGGCGGCCTCTATATCTTGCGGCAATATTTCTTAATCCTGGGAAATTCTATAAGTATATTAATGATGAACTTGATGTGATAAAGAAAAGGGAAATCCTAGGGAAATTTCAGCATGCATTCAATAAAGTAGTGAAAGAATGGTGTCTGATGTAAATGTGCAAGGCAAAATTATGGATCAGGCAACTTCTTATTCACTTGTTCGAGGCATATTTGCAAGTGCACCCGTAATTAGACAACGGGCTATCTTTAGTCTTGTAAGTATTTTTTTTTTTTTTTAATTTAAACAGTTTTAGTTCAGTGATTAATTGATTATTGTTGAAGTTTTAGTTTTATAATTTATTGTATGTCATACTTTGTACTTGTAGTGAAATGGTGAACTAGTCATGGATGTGACACCCCTGAACCTACGAATATTACATGCCGCATTCTAGGCTTGTGTTGCTCTTCTTCTGGTTGTGAACGCAACTGAAGTACATTTGAGTTTGTAAGTACTAACTAACTACAATTTTTATTTTGTAAATATTATATTTTTTTGTTATGTACTAATTTTATTCTTTTAGAGAAGAATGACATAATCTGTATTGTTTATAAATTCGAATACACACCAAGAAGAGGAACAGGCTAGAGCATCAATGCCTCAATGATCTAATATACATCTAATATAATAGACGCCTTCAAGCAAGATTTAATGAAATGCGTGAACAAAACCGCAATTATGATCCCCTCCTCTTAGATGAATTGGATTGGAGTTGTGAGCATAGTTTTAAAACTCGACCGAGAAGGTCGAGAGTCGGTAGTCTCGAAAGGGTCGAGACGAGAAACTAGTTCGAAACTTGGTCTCGACCAGTCTCGACCAGTTTCAAACTGGTTTAAGTAATAAATAGGAGTCTCATTTTTTCTCCAAGTTTGACTCTCTTTTCTTCTTCTCCTCCGTTCCTTCTTCTCCAACCTTGCATCTAAGGTTCAAAAACCTCTGTTCTTTGCAAATCTCTCCATCAAATTGCTGTTGGAGGTTCATTTTGACCTATTATTTGCAAATCTAAGGTTTGAGGTATGGTTTTTTCCCCTAAAACTTACTCTTTTAATATGTTCAATACATGTTGGTTCATCATGAAATTTATATATGTGAGAGTCATTAGGCCGATCTACAACCTCATCCTTTCGAAATTATTTTCTTGCATATATATTTTTTATTTTGATTTTCTATTAAAAAAATGTATTTTTCAGTTTTTAAAAATTAAAAAAAAATATGATAAATAATAATTAGATGGTGTTGAAAATATTATATCATGAACATCATTGGCCGATCTACGCGGCCACGGTTTCATTTTTTTTTCTATATATATATATATATATATATATATTATTTTTTGTTTAAAAATAAAAAATACATTTCATAAATATTAATTGATTTACTTTCAAAATAATATATGTTGAACACCGTTGGCCGATCTACGCGGTTCATGGTTTCAATTTTTTTTTCTTGTACATATTTTTATTTTTATGAATTTTTTATTAATAAATCTTATGTTCCAGCAATAAAAAATTAATAAAAAATATTAATACTTATCTATTGGTGTTCAAAATAATATATGTTGAACATCGTTGGCCGATCTATGCAGTCACGGTTTCATTTTTTTTCTGTACATATTTTTATTTTTATGAATTTTTTATTAATAAATCATATTTTCCAGCAATAAAAAATTAATAAAAAAATATTAATACTTATCTATTGGTGTTCAAAATAATATATGTTGAACATCATTGGCCAATCTACGGTTTCATGTTGTCAGATTATATTTTTTGAAAAATAAATTATTTTTATTTAATATCCAAAATTATTAATAATATCTAAATAATTATGAAAAATTAGGAAAAATATTTTGTTTTCTTATAACATAGTTTTAAAATTTTTAAAAGTAATTTCAATGTGTTTTGAGTTGTATTCGCATATTAGATGTTTTTATGTTCTTCAATTTTAAGTTTTATTAATGCAAATCTATTGATTTAAATTTCTCTATTTATCATCTTATGTAACAGTGTCTCGTTCTAAATATTATGGCTGCTTCGGATTCTCGTGAGGGAGGTGGTGATGCTGGTCGTACTGATATGGCTTGGCAGTATTGCACCGCCATTGATGGTGATAGAAAGAAGACCCAATGCAAATTTTGTGGGAAGAAGCTTATGTCTGGTGGGATTACCAGACTTAAGCAACACTTGAGTGGGACTTCTACAGACGTGGTAAAGTGTGCTATAGTTCCTGTGGAGATTACCAGGGCCATAGCTGCACAGATGAAGGGAGGCCAGCAGAGAAGGGCAGAGAAAGAAAAAAGTAAACAACAATTTGATGAAGCAATCCGAGGCACAATGCGTGGTTTGAATGATGATAGTTCAGATGATGATGGTCTAGATACTAGGGGTTTGACTGAGGAAGAGGCCAGAGATCTAAGACGGGCAACAATGGCTAGTAAAGTCAGCCATGAGATGAAAATGGAAAGGTTGAGGCAAAGAGCCTTAGGGGCAGATGTAGTAGATCATTTCAGCAGCCCAAAGAACCACAAACACAGAGTAAGGGAGGGTTGGCTTCTATGTTTAGAAGATCAAAAAGTACTAGAGCACAACCCCAGGCACCACCACCTACTGCTAGGGATGAGGATTATGTTGAGATTCTATAGCAGGATCCAACAGTTTTTAGAAAGACTAGTGCCAAATAGAAGAGATTATAGAATATGTGGAACTGGAAGGGTACAAAAGAATTTATTGGGGATGCCTTTGCTAGGTGGTCCATCTATAATAGTATCCTAGCAAATGCCAGTGGTGGCCCATACTACCAACCTTTTTTTGATGCAGTTGCTGAAGCTGGTCCTGGTGTTAAAGCCCTCATTCCATATAAAGTGATTAATGTCTATCTCCCAAGAATTAAAAAAGAGTTAGAAGTATGGATAGAAGGGTTAAAGAATAATTGGGGTGCATATGGGGTCACTATAATGTGTGATGGTTAGACTGGTCCCACTAGAAAGTCCATCATCAACTTCATGGTCTACAGTGATGGGAAGACATCATTCTTGCAGTCTGTGGATGCATCTGCATGCACAAAAGATGCTAACTACATCTATGGATTGCTACAAACAGTGGTGGATGAAGTTGGTGCTACAAATGTGGTGCAAATTGTAATAGACAATGGCAGGAACTACAAGAAGGCAGGAGAGATGATGATAGCTAACTATAACCTTTTTTGGACTCCATATGCTGCCCATTGCATTGACTTGATGTTGAAGGACATGGGCAAGTTCCAAAAAGTAAAGCAAGTGGTTGAACAAACACGCCAGGTGACAACATTTGTATACAACCATGGCTATTCTTTGAACTTGCTGAGGGAGAGATGTGGAGGGGACTTGGTAAGACCCGTCATTACTAGATTTGCTACCAACTACATAGCACTAAAGAGCTTTCAGGCAAAGATGGTAGGCCTCATATCGATGTTTGCATCTGAGGACTGGTTTGGGTGGAGGGAGTCCAGCTCTCCTGTTGGGCTTCAAACACAGACTACTATAGCTTCAGAGGAATTTTGGAGAACACTGAAGGATGTAGTCAAAATTTTGGAACCAGTAGTGAAGGTGCTGAAATTAGTGGATACAGCATTCCAACCCACCATGCCACATTTATATGCTGTCATGGATATGTTGAAGGACCGTATGAAAATTGTACTTCCACGTGGAAACAGACATTTTGTGAAGATTATCAAAAATTGATGGGAGAATCAGCTGATGCACCCATTGCATAAGGCTGGTGAGTATATTTAATAATGTCTTTAATTTAGTTCCACTTAATAGTCAGTACTCTATTTTAATCTGGCGACTCATATTTTGCATCATACTATTTGAACCCCAAGTATCAATATTCAAATGTGCTTGGGCTCAATTCTGACCTTATCGGTTCGGTAAAAGATGTTGTGGCAAAATTGGTGCCAGATTATACTGTACAAGCACTGGTCAATCTGGAGGTGAGTCGTATGGTTTAAGTGCTTAATTATTTGAATATCTATATATTACAATGGCTAATGGTTATAAATTTTGAAATGGGTGTAAATGAAAACATTCATAGATGGTCTTGGGAGTTTTGGAACTCCTGCCGCAGTGACTGGAGGAGATAAGACCGATCCTGGTATGGAATTATGAAAATTGAAATTTTCAAGTAACATATCTTATTTAATATGTGTATTAAAATGTGTTCTTCATCTTGTGCAGCTGAGTGGTGGTTGTTGTATGGCGAGCATGCAGCTGAATTGAGGAGAATAGCAATCAAAGTCCTATCTTAGACATGTTCCGCATCTGGGTGTAAACGAAATTGGAGTACTTTCTCCCTTATCCATTCAAAGAGGCAGAATAAATTGGGCTATCAACGGCTAAATAACTTGGTCTACGCCCATTACAACATGAGACTGAGGGTACAGTGCTTTAAATTTGAATAAAGAAATGAACAAGAGCTGATCGAGCTAGCCGACGTCTTCCAACTATCTTCAAATGAAGAGGAACCCTATGTGGAATGGGTGAGAGACAGAGCAGTTTCAGTGACGGATGAGCCTAGTGGGATGGCCGTCCCCACTGTGTCTGCTCCGATGGGTTCTAATCTCGAACGGTTTATGTCCTCGGATGAGGATCGTGTACATGCACAGTCGCCTAGACCATTTGACCCCCCAGCTGGTACTGGTAGTGACTCAGAAGGCGATGATGATACAATGGATCAAAGTGGCTGGTTAACTTTTGATAGTAGTGGTGATGATGGTAGTGGTGGTGGTGATGAGGGTGGTGGCGATGATGAGGGTGGTGGTGATCCTAGATCGACTGTACCCATTATTAGATGGACTGGTGAGAGTCAGTATACACACACTACACAGGATCCAGATCATGGTGGACGTGCATCTTCATCACGGCCTACAACTGGGTATACACGTAGGTCTCGTCAACGGGAACGCCCTTTGCAACCAATGGATGAAGAAGAAGATCGTTTCTTTGACATCGTTCCTGATCCTGATATTATGCCTGATGTTGAAATTAATAGCATGTCCACAAGTTTTGGAGGACTAAGCATTGAGGGTAGCAGTGGACAGGAGCAGGGGTAGTGGAGTGCTCATGGATTTGGCACCACTTTGGCGTACAGTTCTTATTCCGATGATAATGACCGCATGATGGGAAGTGCATATGATTATTCCGCTGATACTAGTAATGCTACATCATAAACTGGCTCAAACTTTATGAACAGTTTATTTTCAATCCCAAATTTGCAAAGAACCACACCCCCACACCAGCCAATATATGCTCACTTTACTCTACATTATAGTGAATTGTATCCAAGGTTGGATATCTTTAGAAACTTCCTGGATCATGGGTATGAGAAATATGTGGAAGACTACCAAACCTTCTATAGCCGAAGGATGTCGTGGCAGGACTTTGTTTATCAGACCGATATATATTTTCTTCAGCAAAGTCAATCTGATCAAATGGAACCTGCACGCCACTCTACATATGATTAGACATTGGGATGGACTGATGGAAATGTATTATTTCATTTTGAGTATTTAAGTCTTTCATATAATGAGTACTTGTAAATTATGTCATTTTGTAGGATTTATGATTTATGAATGTATGATTTTTCGATAATGTGATTACTTTTTATACTTCAAATGTGTTTATATATGTTAAATAAGTATTTTCCTGCAATATATAGCCTTAAAATGGCTCTAAAATGGACTTAAAACATCAAAAAATGACTTAAACCATAAAAAAAAACCTGTCGAAACTCCCATATTTACCCTTTGGGAGTTTTGGCAGGTTCTCGCCGAGATCTCGACCGAGATCTTAGTAATCTCGGTTTTCTTAAGGGTCGAGACACCCTCAAGATCCGAGAATTCGAACCATGGTTGTGAGTGGACGATCGGCCAAGAAGAGGAAGATATCGTCCATGATGATCTCACATGGGCTGATGTAGATAGAGCTGTTGGGGCGTCAGCATCTATTGAAGGACACAATAGAGTAACAAGAGCCCAAGCTTCTGGAAGCAATATCCACTACACACGCCGTGTGAAGAGGAGGGGTTCAGTTAAAGATGAGTCAGATCATGAAAATCAAGAAGTGGAAGATGTTACTGTTAATGATGATGAGGATGTTGATGATGATTTTGGACAAAGGCATGATGATCATAGTGGAGGGGAGGAGCAAGAACGTGCAATAGACAGTAGTTTATTTGATGATTGATTTAACTTATAGAATTTTATGAATTTGGATGTGGATTTTTATTGAGTTATTATTTCTTATTGCATTGTCTAGTGCCTAGGATAATTTTAGATATATGAGAACTTATTTCTTGCAATCTTGTTGCATATATTTTTATTGCAGGATTTATTACTTTTAGAAAAATAGAAGCAGAAGCATTTATTTTGGCATCATAGACGTAAGTAACATTATAATCTTCCTCTTTACAGTCTTGCTTCTTACTTATATGCTACGATGTTCTAAGTTCTAAGTTCTAAGTTCTAAGTTCTTACTTTATTGATTTGTGATTTTTTATTTATTGTAAATATGTTTCTTTATGTCCTATACTTTATTCTTTATTTGTTGCCTTATTGATTTTCCTATATTTTATTCTTTATTTGTTGCCTTGTTGGTTTTCCCATATTAATGAAGTTATGTTTTAAATGTTGATTATTTATATAGAATACTGCATATATATAAACATTAATATAGCATTAATATTTTAGAAATAAAAAAAAAAATACACTGGGAACGCCTTGGTCTCCTAAGCGACGCCTAGGCACCCAGGATGGCCTCAATCGCCTTTGATCGCCTTGTCGTCTTGACAACTAAGACACCCATAAACCCGACCCCTTCCCCACCCCCATTGCAGGTTTATCAACGCAAGCCGAGGCCTGTTGTTGTTATGGATGTTCCTTCCCCCACTGATATGGCTGCTCCTGGTATTGTGGTCTCTTCTGACCTTCCCATTGTCCTTCGTAAATGTACGCATTCTTGTACACAGAAGTTTCTTATTACCTATCCTATTGACAAGTTTGTTACCACCTCCCATCTCCCTGTCTCTACCCATAATCTAGTTATTTGCTTATCTACCACATTTGTTCCTACCTCCCATGTCCAAGCCTTGTCCAACCCAGGGTGGAAAGAGGCCATGGATTCTGAAATGGATGCTTCTCTCCCATTGTACATGGACTCTGGTTGCTCTTCCACCTGGGAAAACTGCTATGCGCTATCGTTGGATCTACACTGTTAAACATAATCCTGATGGGACGGTTGAACGCCTGAAGACTCGTTTGGTTGCAAAAGGTTTTACTCAGACTTATGATGTTGACTACTTTGAGACATTCTCCCCGGTTGCCCATCTGTATTCAATTCGGGTACTTATTTCCTTGGCTGTGAATCATGACTAGCCTCTTTATTAGTTGGATGTCAAGAATGCTTTTCTTTATGGTGATCTCCAAGATGAGGTTTATATGGAACAACCTCTGGTATGTTACTCAAGGGGGGATGTCTAATCACGTATGCAAGCTACATAAGGCTATCTATGGCCTTAAACAATCCCCTCGTGCCTGGTTTGAGAAGTTCAGCTCGGTTGTTACTCATTGTGGTTTTTCTCAATGCTATTCTGATCATTCTATTTTTGTTCGACGGCAGCACTTTAAAGTGATTATCATAGCCGTTTATGTTGATGATATCATTATCACGGGCGTTGATATGTCTGGTATTGCAAAAATCAAATCTTATTTAAACAACCACTTCCAAATGAAGGATTTGGGACTACTTTACCATTTCTTGGGTATTGAAGTGGTTCGTTCCAATAAGGGAATTACTCTATCCCAGAGAAAATATGTGTTTGATCTTCTAACTGAAACTAGTCTCCTTGGGTCTAAACCTGCTGACGCTCCTATGGATCCTCATCTAAAACCTGAAACTTGTGATAGTCCTGATTATGCTGATGTTCATCAATACCAACGATTTGTTGGTAAGCTAATCTACCTCACAGTAACTCGGCCTAATATATCGTTTGTCGTTGGGGTGATTAAACAATTCATGCAAGCCCCAAAGCAAATTCCCTGGGATGCAGCTAGTCATATATTGAGATATTTGAATAAGTCTCCTGGCAAGGGTCTAATCTACTGATGTCACAAACATACTGAGATCACTGGATATTCTGATGCTGATTATGCTAGTGCCGATGGTGATAGGCAATCTACCACTGGCTATTGTACATTTGTTGAGAAAATCTGGTTACTTGAAGAAACAAAAAGCAAACTACTGTGTCCAAGTCTAGTGCCTAAGCTAAGTATCGGGCTATGGCCCATATAACTACTGAACTTATGTGGATACGAAATCTCCCTCAAGAGTTTGGCTTTCCAGTCGATCTCCCTATGACAATGTTATGTGACAATCAAGTAGCCATCTATATTGCTAGCAATCAAGTGTTTCATGAGCGCACCAAGCACATTGAGGTTGATTGTCATTTTGTTCGTGATGTTGTTCAGAAGAAGTTGTTGGTTACTCCTTTGTATCTTCATCAAATCAATTGGCAGACATCCTTACCAAGCCCTTGTTTGGTCCAAGATTTCGGTTAAGTTGTTCTAAGCTGGGCATGGGTGACCTATATGTTCCAGCTTGAAGGGTGTTAGAGCTAGCGGTGTCCTAGTCTGGTATTTTTAGATTGGTTATTTCCTAAGTTGTCTTAGTCTTCTTTCCTAGTTAGCTTATGTCCATGTAATTAGGGAAGTTTCCTAAACTATATTGTTTTCCATTACTATAAATAAAGACACCGTTGGAGAAGGAGTATTCCTTGTAGGATTCATCCTCACTTTCTTCCTTCTTCTTTTCTTCTTTTTCTTCTTTTTCTCATTCATGGTTTTCTGTTCTGTATTCCTTGTGTGAACTGCAACAATTATGTTACTACTAATAACATAATATAAAAAATAAAAATAAAAACTAACAATTAATGATCAAAATATAGGATATAAAGTAGCATATTTATCAAACAAACAAAGGCACAATGCAATATTTCTTTTTAAGGCACAAAGCAATAAACTAAGAGCAAAATAACATATAATTAAGGCCCTTTTTGGATCCATTTTTATTTTTGTTTTTTATCTATTTATCAAAAATCATTTTTAAAAATCATTTTTTTATCAAAAAATAAAATGTTGTTCAGTAGCTACAATCAAAATAGATTGTAGAATGAGAAACAGATTCGGTATTCTATTAAGAATAAAAATAATTTTTTATTTTAAGTTCCATTCCCTCACAATGTGGTTCGCTTTAGCCAAAAAGCATTTTTTGTTTGATCACAAAAGTTTGTGTTCCCCATACTCACTGCTGAACCCTGAACCAGTTTACAGTTCTTTGATCATCAATCTCTCCCGTGGCTTCGAAGATAATTTATATAAAAGAAGGATAATGAGAAGACAAAGCAGCTGCTGCTGGTCCGCTTCACCTCTGGTCCAGCTATTCCTGCTTCTCGCTCTTATTGTTTCAGCCAAGGATGGTGGCATTGTTAGAGTTGCACAGGGAGGGAAGAAAAGGGTCAAAGTTGCGAGTAAACTTATATTGTCAAAGTTGCAGCTAAACTTTGATTGCTAGTCTTAACCATCTGGATTAGGGCTGCAAGTTTTACCCTGACGACCCGAACCTGCCCAGACCCGCCCTGAACCCTGGCAGGGTTGGTTTAGGGTTTAATTTTGTATGAACCCTGGCAGGGTTGGGCTGGGTTAGGGTTGACCCCCTGGGTTAAGTCCGGCCCGACCCTATATATATATATATATATACTAAACCTAATCAATCTCATCTCACAGAGCCAGAGGCACGGTTCAACTCTTCTCTCCATCTCTCTTTCTCAAACGAAACCCTAAAAACTACAGCACCTCCCACATCTCGAATCATGGCTTCACCTCTTCTCTCCATCTCTCTTTCTCAAACGAAACCCTAAATGACTACGACGCCACCCACATCTCATGGAGTCACGGCTTCACCTCTTCTCTCCATCTCTCTCTCAGATGAAAGTACTGATGCAGTCCAAGTCTACTCCAGAAGGGGCCGAAAGAAGAAAGAATCTCCCAAAATTGGGTCAGGCCCAATTGGCTGACCAATCACCCCCACTGTTCACGTGAACAGTGTTCACGGTACTGTTCACGTGAACATTACCAGCAGCAGATTTTTCACTCTTTTTTTATTTCTTTCCTAAAATATAGTGTTAGTTATTTAGAATTTTAATTGTTTGGAAACTAAGAACTTTCTTAAATTTAGTTTCCTAAAAGTGTTTGGAAACTTTCCTATTCTCTAAAAATGAAGTTTCTATTTTAGTTAGGATTTCCTATTATTTTGTAATCTTACAAATTATATAAGTAAGAAGTAAAAGAAGGCTGGGGCAGATTTAGACCAGAAAAAAGAAGAGAGTTTAGCTCCTGATTTTCTGGTTGAGTCTCATAGGTTGTGAGACTCAACCGAAATATTCTGTTTTATGGTTTTCTTGTCCTTCTGTTAATTCCTTCAAGTTCTTATTATTGCATACTGAATTGCGATACCATTAAGTGCTGATTTGATCAACGAAAACTCGTGGGATTAAAGATTAAAATCATATCGACCAGCTCTAACTAAACCAGTCCCGTTTTCAGATGATAGGTAGTTTTCAAAAAATCACATCTCTCTCATCTGTGATCGGATCATCTCCAACTTTGGATATGTCTTCAAGTACATCCTAAAGATCATTTCCTTCAAGTTTGAAGAACAACCAACGGTCAGATTCTTAGATAAGCCGAATTTTCTTTAAAGTCTCTATTCTGATTTCTGGGTTGGATTAAAGAAAGATCTAGCAACAAAGGGAATTAATTAGGATTGTCATCCTTGAATCCCCTTTGCCATCAAGTACGAAACCCTAAAAGACTACAACGCCTCCAAACTCTCTGTCACTCAATCTCTCCGATCTCTCGACTCTCGACGCTCTCTCATGACTCACATCGCATAACTCACCGTCGTAGCAACCCTCTTTTCTTGATAAGCTTTACGGGGAAAGCAAGATTAGAGCACCTCAATGTGAGTTCTATCTTCTTCCTCTTCTTCTGGTTCTTCTCTGCAACTTCTGATGATTGAAACCATGCTTCTTTTTTCCTGGTTCTTTTAATTTTCTAACTAGTTGATATTACTGGAGTTTCAGTGTTCTCCTTCAACTTTCTCTATACTATTGTTTATTTTACTCCTAAGTAGATGCAAATGACCTCTATTTAGTTTCCCTTGCCATTGACTTCCTTTTTTACCTAAGAGTTGCCCAAATCTCCAATTCCGACTGCCTCTGCTTCTGAGGATACAGCCTCTGATGAAATTAGTTTGTGTTTTCCAAAATTATATTGATGAAACTGAAATTGTAGCTCGAATGCATGATAATTTATTCTAGTGTTTGATAATCAGAAAAAGACATGTAATTAAATCAGGTCTAGTTGAAAGTTCTGAAATCAGAGGTTATAATCATTTAATAGTAGTCAGTTTAGTTTTGGGTTTAGGGGAAGTCTTCTGTCTTGACTCTACAGTGTTAAATCTCAACTAATCACTTGTGGGGCGCATTTATTCTGTGATGGTAGACCATCCTATTGTAATGTCTGACAGGAATTTGTGTTCCTTGCCATTCCGACCAGTCTTATTACTAATCATCTGTGATTTTTTTTTTTTTTTTTAGTAGACCTAATCTGTAAGTAAAATTAAGGAATTTTCTTTTGGGGTTTTTGAAATAATACTGGGAATCAAGAAATATTTCCATTCATGATTCAACCTCCATGTTGTCTTACACATTTAAGGGATATTTGTTGTCAATCCAAGGTTCGAGATTTTGAATCAGCCCGGCTCCAGATTGGCCAGAGTTAGATTGAATTGGTAATTGTTCGAATTGAGATGGCTCAATCTTATCTGATTCCTCAAACCTTGTATCAATCTCTCTAACTTGGGCAGTAGCATCAGATAACTTAAAGTCCAATAGCACCAAAGCACCAACCTTTTTAAAGGGAAAGCATACACTAAGGTTGGGGCGTACCCAGTTTATTTAGTAATATTTCTATTGGAATGCAGGTGAAAGCAGTGAAACCACAACCCTTTTACTCCTTATCATTTGGTCTCAGATGAGAAAAAAAATAAAAAATAAAAGGTTGCAAAAGTTAAGGGATTTTTTATTTAAATTGAATCGTCATATTCTAGTAGACAAGAAAATAGACATAAAAACTGGACAACTACATAGCACTTAGGACAGAAAATATAACTCTAAACCTAACATCTAAATCCCACTTTAAAAAAAAAACAGCAAAGAAAAGGGCTCCAAATATAAAGTATCTACTACTCTCTTTTCATTTCTCACTCACATTTATTCTTCCACTTTTGTGACCATCTATTAAAG
This sequence comes from Protea cynaroides, assembly GCA_028583415.1. Classification (NCBI taxonomy): domain Eukaryota; kingdom Viridiplantae; phylum Streptophyta; class Magnoliopsida; order Proteales; family Proteaceae; genus Protea; species Protea cynaroides. The sequence goes on from CM053274.1 coordinate 17,905,680, forward strand.
CATTTCTTTGTCATTTAATTATGTAGACTATCATTTCTGCCCTGCAATTAATTTTGCATGACGATTTCAAACCTAGTGAAATAGAGGTATTGACTTTTCATTCTCTTTATTTAAAAAGCCAATGCTTGACCTCATGGATTCCCTTTAAATTTTTCATGTTTGATATTTTTTACAGATGTCAATGATGGATCAAAATCAACCAAACTCAAATCAAAATCAGCCAAGCTCAAATCAAAATCAGCCAAGCTCAAATCAGGTTCTAATGCTAGTTCTGAGGTATCATCTAAACTAGCACAACTTGGAATCATTTTACTAAGGTTATACCTGCTGATGGTTCAAGACCTAGAAGATGTAATGGCAAATATTGCAATAAAGAATTTGGATGTGCTAGTGAGCATGGCACAAGTACATTGAAACGTCATTTGGATAAATGTTGGCAATATCCATATAGTAAAACTGAAAAGAAACAAAAAAATCTTGGCTATTTCAGCTAATGAGAATGATGGAAAGACCACCAACAGTATCTCAACTTGGAAATTTGACTAAAAATTGATCCGAAAGGAGATTGCCCGTATGATTATAAAGGAAGAATTGCCTTTTAAATTTGTAGAGAGGGAGGGTTTTAAAAGAGTAATGAAAGCAGCGCAACCTAGGTTTAATCTTGTGTCACATACCACTGTGACAAAAGATTGTTTTGCATATCATGTGGAGGAGAAAAAAAAACTGAAAGGTCTTTTTAAGAGATGTAATTATCGTGTTTGCCTAACTACTGATATGTGAACTTCAAACCAGAATATTGATTATATGTGTCTCACAGCACATTACATTGACAAAGATTGGAATCTGCAAAAGAGGATCATTAATTTTGTGAAGTCCCAACACCACATAGTGGTGAAATTATCAATAATGTTTTGGAGTCATGCCTGTTAGATTGGGGTATAGAGAAACCATCTACTATTACTGTAGATAATGCATCTAATAATGATGTGGCAGTTCGGTTGTTAAAAATGAGGTTTACCAAGAAAAATGAGTTATTGTTAAATGGTGAATTCTTTCATGTGAGATGTTGTGCACATGTTTTGAATTTGATTGTTAAGGAAGGCTACAAATATGTTGGGGATTGCATTGATAAAATTCGTTTTGTAGTGAAATATGTGAGAGGTTCACCTGCAAGGTTACAACAGTTTAAGGAGTGTTGTGAGCATAAAAAAATTCAATGTAAGAAAAACTTGTGTCTAGATGTCTCTACTCATTGGAATTCTACATTTTTTATGTTATAAACTATTTTACAGTTTCAAAAGGCTTTTGAATGCCTAGAGGATAGGGACATGAACTTCAAAATGGATTGCAGGGATATGATCCTTAGTGAAGAAGATTGGAAAAAAAACAAAGGTTTTTTGCGATTTCTTAGCGAATATTTACACTGCCACCACACATTTGTCTGGGTCTCTTTATATCACTTCTAGTTTATATTTGCAAGAAGTTTATGGAATTGAGTCAACATTGTTAGATTGGTTAAGAAGTCAAGATCCCATTTGTCGTGATATGGCATTGACCACGCTGGAAAAGTTTAGAAAATATTGGGATTCTGCAGACAGAGTTAATATCTTCTTGGTAATTGCATCTATTCTTGATACTCGACGCAAATTGAACTTTGTGAGGTTTTGCTATTCAAACTTGTATCCTACATCTGAGGTTGAAGTGAAAATTGCAAATGTGTTAGATGTCATAGACCGTTTATTAAAGCATTATCAAATGCATGAGTTATCTCATAGTGTAGTGGATGTTGTTCCAACTGAAACATCTGATATAGATAATGTTGTCGGGTCTACTAAGGGTTTTAACAAATTCCTTATGCAAAATCAGACTTCATCATTTGGATCATTGATCGTTATCTTTTGGAAGGTCTTGTCAGTAATTCCGCTAATTTCAACATTTGAATTGGTGGAAGATGAATAGCTCAAGATTTGTCCTTCTTAGTAAGATGGCTCGAGATATTTTATCAATTCCTATCTCAACTGTTGCTTTAGAATCTGCTTTTAGCACTGGTGGTCGGATTCTTGATCATTTTCGTAGCTCATTGACACCAAAATTAGTAGTCTTTGGTGTGCTCACAGGATTGGCTACGAAAGGAACCAGTCCTTAGTAATGAAGAAAATTTGGATGACATGTGTGAGGTGGAAGCAGGTAAAAAGCTCAATCACAACTATTAATAATTACATGCATTATGAAATAGATTGTCTTTATTGATTTTTTTATTACATTAATTATATTTTCAGATTTGCTTGAGGAGCGGGGACAATGATGTTTTAAGTTTGAGTCATTTGACGGTTAGACCTAAAATTTGGTATTGTATGTTTGGACTTTGGAGAATTAGAGTTGATTTTATTTCTCTTTTACTTTGTGGCATTGATATAATGGGTTTACTTGTAATGGTTTTTTCTCTTCTTTTTTTTTTTTTTTTTTTTGGGAAAAAAATATGTACTGTGAGTGAGAGGAGGACCAAGGATGGGAGTTGGGAAGGCCAAATTGCAGATCATGAGTTCATGACCATCATTTTTTTTCCCATTTATTAGATCTTTATGTTAAACACTTAAACTGGTTATGATTTGTATTTGTTCCTTGTTAAACACTTAAACTGATTTGGTTTGTATTTGTTAGGTTCTTAAAAGAATATCATAGGTTGATTGTATTTGCCATATGTTTTAAGTTATAATTTAATTTGATAATTTGTTATATGTTTAGGGTCAATATCAGGATCAATCTAACCCTGAATCAGGGTTAATCAGGGTTAACCCGGCCCTGTCAGGGTCAAACAGGGCAGGTTAGGGTTAGGCTCAACCCTGCCAGGGTCAGTGTTAGGGTTGTAAATTTTTTAACCCTGGCAGGGTTGGACAGGGTTAGGGTTGAATTTAAATAGTCAGGTTGGGATTAGGGTTTTGAAAAACCCGGTCCAACCCGACCCTGTTGCAGCCCTAATCTGGATCAATTGCAATTTTCTTCTACCACAATAAACAAAGTAACAATGTCCTTTTCTCCTCATCTCTCTATTTTTCTTTTATTGGGTGGGCGTGGAAGTTTATGGTCATCTAAACAGGTAAAGTTTTTCGTGTGTTATTCAATCTGTGACCAACTGAATCATGGTCCTTCATTTTCCACTTCTATTAAAATCTTCTAAGTGAAAAATGTAACTATCATTCACCATTAAATATGCCAACGACCTAACAAAATAAAGAAAAATAAACGAAGTGCTTGCAAAAGTTAGAAAAACAACAGGTTTATAAATATCCTTACATCAACATGTTTAAGTTCATCCTATGATCATATTAGGAGTCGAAAAAGAAGGGAAGAGAAAAAAGTCTTGAAGGTGAAACTTGAAAAATACCTTCAAGAGCCAAAGCAAGAAGGCTTCGGGGAATAGGTTAATAAGCGTCGTTGCCAACGCAGGGCAGAACAAGGGGATCATCCAAATTACCGATTTTATCTGCTCTCGTAGAAGAGACTAAAAGGCTCCGTTGGGTAATGTTCTCAACTGTTCTTGTTCTGAACCGGAAGAGATGGTCTTTTTTTTGTTCTGTTTCGGAAATAGTGTTGTTGGCTGTTCTTTTGCCTTAAGGTTGTTTGGCAAAGAGTGAGAGAAGAGGAAGTTACCTGTTGCAGAGAACGAACACTTGCTTTTAGATTCAATGTACTGAGAAAAAGCACAACAAGAGCTGAGCACAAAGAAATTAAGGACAGCAAAGCAAATCCCTCCCGCCTCTAACAATGTACTGAGAACCACAACTGAATCCCCAGATGCAAAAAAACACAGAAATCCAAAGAGTTTGATTGAATCCCCAGGTGCAAAAACACAGAAACCCTAGGTAGTGATTCATGAAATTCTCTTCTGATTATATCGTTTTGAACCCTAGGTACCGTTTCAGGTACAAATCCTATGTAGATGGAGAGAGATAGGAAGAGGAGGAGGAGGCAATATCTGAACTAACTCACCAGGAAATCGAGGTACAAGCTAGTTGCGGAGATGGAAAGGGCGTAATAGTTGCAGAATCCCTTCGCCGCTGGTGGAGCTCGTACCAGACTGAAAAAAAAATTCTCATTCGTTTGGTTGCAGGTCGAGGTTGAGAGAAGGAAATAGAGAGGGCGGAATTCTTGTGGACGAACATACCTGAGTATCGCCACTGGAGGAGAGTTCTCGATCTTGAGAACCAGGGTTCTTTGCCTCTGGAGAGCGCTCGATGATGAGAACCAGGAGAGTGCTCGAACAGAGAGGAATAGAGGAATGATACAACACGGTTGGAAGTTGATCTTTTCTTTCAGTTCAACGAAAGAACAGACCCAATTTGCCAAAGACGTTTTTTTTTGCTATTTTTAACTATTCTTTGGTTTTGTGAGAACGAAAAAACATAAGAAATGTTCTCTTGGAGAGTTACCAAACGGAGCCTAAGAGATCAACTACTAAGGCTGCGTTTGGTAACTCTCCCAAAGAACAGTTCTTCTGTTCCTCCGTTTTGTTAGAACAAAAAAACTGTTCAGAACAGCCAAGAACAGCTAAAAACTGTTTGGCAAATTTGGTTTGTTCTTTTGTTCTCACAGAACGAACCGGATGAAAAGAACATCTATGAACACAAATTTCAGAACATGGTTTACCATGTTTTTACGTTCTAGAACAATTTTGAAAAGAACAAAAAACTAAGTTGCCCCAACTAAAACCCGACACCCTTTCTACCTACTTCCATACACGAAGAAGCACATCTTCCTTGTTCATTCTCTGCAAGCACAAGAGTTATTTTCCCCTCATCTCTCTCCATCTCTCTCTCTCTCTCTCTCTCTCTCTCTCTCTCTCTCTCTCTCTCTCTCTCTCGTCTTTATTTCTCTTCCATCTCCATTTTTCTTCTCTGCAAAAATAAAAAGGTTTGTGGCTCTAGATGCATGAAATTTTATTTTTATTTTTTGAAAATTTTTCTTATTTAATTGATCAACTTATCTCCATCAACCCATAGGTACAATTTATAATTAAATGACATTAATATTAATTAATTTGGTAAGATATCGGTTTAATGGTAATCCTGTAATATTTGCCAAAAAGAACAACGAAAACCATGTCTGTCATTCAAATCCAAGTTCTTCATATGAAAACGAGAGATAAAAAACAACGAGAAGAAGAAGATAGGAACCCCATACTTCATGAAAGCAAATAACAATTCCGACACAGATAGATACCTCGAAGCAGCGGTGTTGCAAGTGGAAGAAAAGGAGAAAGAAGAAGCAGAAACCTAAAAAAACTTACTTTGAGTTTGACAGACCGTTGGAAATTGTTTGGGCGACCCATGTTTACATTCAGGGGTAGCGGTGACAAAGCCGGGGAGAGAGAGGGTTAGAGCAAATTTTATTAAAAAAATATTAAATTATTATTTTAATCTAGCTAAAAAATAAATGTTGATTAAACTTACACGCAAAAATAATCAAAAATCGTTTTTAGGTGAAAATCAAAATACGGTTTCCTCCCTGTAGTATACCTAAAGGACAAATGCCCTCAAAAGTATCTTGAAAAGACAATCATCCCCTTTTTTTTAACAGAGTTAAAGTTAATTTTTTTCATTGATGATTTTACCCTTGAATATTTTGTTGCCTTTATTGTTTTAGACTTTTATAATCCTCCTATCCCCCTTATCTTCCCTCCATCCATAGCAGCTTCACACAACCAAGGAATTGGTTCTTGCGGGATAAACATTGGTTATTCTAGCAAAGATAATCACAATTACGTGATATCAGGTGAGGAACAGAACCTTGACCTAATTTTGGTGTATTTGAAATATGCTGATGATTGATGCTGCATGCTTGTACTTACATTATGAATAATATGCCGTCCAATGACTGTCTCTTCTCCATGCATTGCATCTATACTATGATTGATTGTGGTTGTGATTATGAATGCTTAGTAGGTATTGGGGAAAGGGTCGTGGACCACTGAATCCGACCTATTAAGCAAAATAATTGTCATGTATTTTCCCATATCCTAGTGCAGGACAAAATCTTGGGGGGGCAGATGGTCTGGGAATCCTTCGAGAGTATTGAGAGAGTACATATGATGTCATATAGGACTAGTTAGTGACAGAACCCAGTGTGTAACCCTGGTCAGTAGGGGTCAGGTACTGGTAGGATGAAGTGATGAGGGGGAAGGATCAAAAGTGTTTGTTGGAGGAGTCACTGGCCGGACTTAATGCCTGATCACCATTCTGACTGGGATGTAGTGTGGTTTTACCAGGGCTATTGGAGTAGGCTGGTAAGTACCCATTCACTCCCATGCATGGAGGTTATAGTCAGCTTCGGGGAAGTGTGGCTAGGCCTTACCATAGCATATTTGGCATACATTACACCTAACTCTTGCTATGTTATAATCTATTGATATGATTGTTTGCTTGTCTGTCTCTCATGAGCTCAAGTTGGAAAGCTCACCCATGTGATTGCCACTCTTTTTTGTTGTATCTGCATGTACTATGGAGATGAATCGTGAAGGCATTCCAACCAAACCCAGAACACTCTGAAGGAGCAGGTCATGGAGACGATGAACCAAGCCATGGGATGTGGACGTGAAGGAAATGCATAGCAGTAGAAGACCGTTTGAGCCTAGAAACTTGTTATTAGACATTTGTTTATATTAATTAAATCTTTCTAGCAAGTAGTGCCCACTATATTGGGGCTAAACTGTTATGTTTTCCTTGATTGGTTGAGACTGAGAATAACCATAAGTACTAGTATATTTATTTCAAATACAATTAGAGCTCAATTTACTTAGTATGTTTCCGTTATGTTAGATTACTCTGTATAGGGATTATGGAAGGAACGACGGTTGGTTTTGGTATCCTCTAAGCATGTATCCTCGTTGGACTATTATTAAAATGATCGGTGGTCCAGTTTCCTGTCGAAATTTTACATATCGTAAATTTGGGGTGTGACAGGTTTGGTATTAGAGCATTGCTCCGATATCGATACCCATCAACCACTACCATAACCATGTTTATAGTAAATTAAGCATTAGGTAATAAAAATCCCAAGAGCATAAACATAAATAGTAACTATGTAACGAAATAAATATGTGTGTTGTGTGTTTAAGAAAAACATAACCAGGCATAATAAGTTAGGAAAAGATTAGAAATTAATGCTAACACCATTAAGAAAAAGGAAACTCCATACATATGATGAGATAAAATATCCAAAATGATCCTCAAACATAATTTAGGTAAAAAAAAAGAAAAAAGAAAGAGTGAACATCTATTCCTTGCATAAATAGCCCAAAAATCTCTCTTTACAACTGGACCAAAAAGAAAAAGAAAAAGAGAAGAGAACATCATGATCTATTACTTCTTGGAGTCCGAAGAGGTGGGGTAGGTACATGCAGTCTCTGGTAGGTCCGTGGCAGTGCCGCCGCCACCGTGGCCACCTCAAAATCCTTTGCTAATAGAATACCAGCCCTCGTCAAAGTCGTCTAGTATATGTTAAGACGGGTGGAGAAGCCAGTCATGATGTGTTGGAACCACCGAACTTGATTCTTCAAGTTGTGTCTCTTCTTCTTCTGCTATGTCTGGTAAGAAGCCATCAAGTTTATCTTGTCCATGATGTCATCCAAGGTAGCCAGAGTCCTAGATGAACCAGCCAGCCCTATGGCTACACCGTCTGTCTGCTCATGAGCTTGTGCCTCCTCTCCAACCTCCTCGGGTAGCTGCTGTGCTAGGGATCCCTAGGATGTGCATGAGCCTCTAGCACCGAATCATCCAACACCACATCATGAAGTTTCATCTTGATGATGGCATGCCAGTTGAAGGGTGCAAACACTACAGCTTCGAAAGGCTCCTCCTCATGTACATCTATGTCCAGACGCTAGAATAGTGATGTCAACAGTTTACCATAAGGCAAATGGCCCTTTCGCAACGCCCAAGTGTCCTCGGCTGCCGCAATCATGGTCCGCATGAGAATGTAAGGTAGGTAGATGGGCCGACACTCTACAACTCGATCAGTCAGGAACTGGCCAAACGTGGAGAGTGGAGAGCTCATCCAAGTGACCACTTTGAGGCATGACATTATACTGGAGAATCCTGCAGTAAACTCGAGGGAGAGGAAATAATTTGCTCACTTGAAATGATTCTCCGGGCATTAAAAGCCGGTTCTAGATCTCTAACCTCTGTGTCTTAGTTAAGAAGTCCTTGTCCTTGCTAGTGCTGAACTCTTTGTCTCCAACCATGGAAATACCGAGAAGACCCGCCAGTTGTTCAGTGCTTAGCTTTATGTCCTTGCCATTGACTATGCTAGAAATACAAAGATTTTGGGCATGTTTAAATTCCCCATGCCACCTTCGACTTCCAAGTTGCAGTAGAAATGTTTTACCATATTTAGCCTGGTGCCAATCCCAATTTTTAGCATGGGAGACCACCCCATCGCATCAAAAGTGGCCTGACATCAAATTTTTCTAATTCTGGGAAGTTCACTTGCCGCCCTCAAATAACCGACTTACGTTCAAACTTGGAATATGATGCCTATGTGTTGAGGGATCGAAATCGAACTGAATCTAGTACAAGAGGAGGGTTGCTTCGTGGTCGCTTGGTTATAGTTTTTCCAGAAGCCATCTATCTTGTAACAGAAAAAGAATAAACAAGGGAAACAAGGGAAACAAGTTAGAAAATGTAGCATGAAAGAATAGAATTAAAAGCATGTAAGTAACCATGAAGAAAAAGGGAAAGAGAGAGATTATTGATGAACTAGAATAATTTAGGAACATAACACTCAAGCATAAAAAGTTGGAAGGAATTTACAGTGATTTGGATAAATTACTAAATAGGAAAATTAGAAATTTTGGGAGAATATAGGTGTTTAAACATCAAGGCTGTCAACCAAACAAAGGGAACAATTCAGATAGTTAGAACGTGAAAATGGAATAGAAACCAAATAGAACTTCAATAATTCAAGTAATGTAACGCTTAGTGTAGCATTATCAAACCCAGAGAAGACCATTACGGTCCACATTAGTAGCTAACTAATTTACTCCATGGTGAAGAGGAGAGACACCAATAACCATGCAATAGTATAATGAAACAACGAAAGCAAGTAACATGGTTTGCTAGTAAGGAGCACATTAGGAGCATATTAATGAGAGATACATGGTTAACAAAGGGTGAGCAATTACCATGCAATAGTATAATGAAACGACGAAAGCAAGTAACATGGTTTGCCAATAAGGAGCACATTAGGAGCATATTAAAGAGAGATACATGGTTAACAAAGGGTGAGCAATTACCAAAGTATGCATAGCTCAACAATGGAGGGAAATTTTTGAATTTGAAAAGGAGAACCATAGAAACAATGCGTATATGTAATGGTGAATAAGAAAACAAAAAAAAATGGACAAAGAACAATGGAAATGTGATAAAAATAGCACACCAATCATTCCTACATCATTTGAAACAATAAGGAGTGTGATAATAAGCATAAGAATGGAAGAAACTTTGTGTTATTCAGAGTTGAAGAGTACAGAAAAAGACGTCCTATAACCTGAATGACTGCGTACAGGAGGAAGGTGAAACACTCCGAGCCTTCTTCGACAGGTTCAACACGGAGACTCTTCAGATAAAGGGCATCGAAGATTTAGTCCACATGACCACCCTCTAGAGAGGCATCAGGGACTCGAATCTACTATTTTTAGTGACCAAAAACCAACTACCACCCTCACTGAGCTCCACACTCGGTACGAAAAGTGTGCAATGGCCAACTTGGCCACAAGAAGGACCTACAGCAGGGTAACCGCCGTTCCCAGCATAGACAAGAAGCGGTCAGAGAAGACGAAGGACACCTCATCCAAGGGGGAGCCTTCGAAGAAGCAGAAAAAAGAAAAGGTAACCGGGGACGACACCCCCACCTTCTAATCTTATGATGATTTTCACCCTTTCCACAAGACACTAGTTGAAATTTATGCGATTGAGAAGACGCAAACAACTTTCTAGAAGTTTATGAAGACGAACCCAGATGCGTGGAACAGAAATTTGCTGCGCCTTCCACAATGAGCATGGGCACACAACTAATGAGTGCCAACATCTCCAAGATGCTATTGAGGAGCTCATCGGGAGAGGAAAGCTTGGATAATATGTGGACAAGAAGAGACCTAGGCCTCCTAGCACCTAGGCAATCATCTCTGAACCTAATGACTGCTAGATAGAAGCTGGGAAGAACAACAGTCGAAAAGATGATGAAGACCGTGAAGATGATGGGGCAGGGATAAGCCTTCCCCTCAGTGGAGAGATATAGCTCACCTACATGATAAAGGCGGCACCCTTAAATAGAGGCAAGGAGGTGCAATCTACTATAGGTCAACCCGAGGCCTGCATGGAGCTCTGCTTGATCACATCCTACCCAGCTAGCACGGACCTCGACCTGGTCTATTGGGTCGAGTGATGTGATGAAGACGCCTCCATAGAACCAGCTTATGGTTGTGGAGGACAGAGAGCAAAAGAACTATTGTTCCGATAAAAGGAACATTACTAGAAGGACCTACCAAGGGGTGAGATTGGACTCCCCTAACATGCCGAGGATTTGGACCTAGGGGTGACTTCACATAGAGCCTGCTTTGTAATTCAGAGCTTGTATCTCATTACTGGAGGAAAGACCATGGGAAACACCTCTGCCAGATCAGCATGGGTGTATACCAGAGAGTTAGACATCGTCGATCTAACCCACAAGAAGTTGAGGATGGGGGACCTCTTCATATTCAGCGATGACTACCTCATCAATGTCGTCTCCTTACACAAGGATGTACTTGTGATCATTGCAGTTGTCTCAAACTTCAACATCAGTCGCATACTAGTTGACACAGGAAGCGACGCCGACATCCTATGTTACCATGCCTTCTTGAAGATCCACTTCACCGATGACATGCTTGTACCAACGGACTATTCCCTAACCGGTTTCACCGGTGATTCGGTATGTGTGAAGGAGGAATCCATCTGCCATTCATGATTAGAAAAAAGCCTACTCAGAAGGTGATAAATGTCGACTTCCAGGTGGTAGAACTTAGGCTAGCTACAACGCCATCCTCGGGCACCCATCCCTACATAGGTTGAGGAGCTGTTTGTCGGTTTTTCATCAACTCTTTAAATTCCCAACTGATCATGGAACTGGAGAGTGCCGAGGTGACCTGAGGATCTCAAGGCAGTGCTATGCCATAGAACTAGGCTTGAACAAGAAGAAAACTAAAGGAGAATCCTCTGCCCCTTCCATTAAAGACCTTGGCGAAGAAGATAAGCAGAAGGAAATTACTGAAGGAAAGAAGAAAGTGTCGGTCTAGTCCATCATTATAGATGACCTCCGGGACGACCTCTACCAGGACCGTGGCACTCTAGCTGAGGAGCTCATCCCGATACCCATCTTAGAGGACCAGCTAGAGCACACTTTCCATATCGGATCTTTATTACAGGGGAAGATGTGTGATGACCTCATCGCCTTTCTCCAAGAGAATGTCGACGTCTTTTAATGGTCGGCAGTAGATATGCCTGGCATCGATAGAGAGCTCATGGAGCATCGTTTATTTGTTGACCCTCAGCATTGGCTAGTCAGACAAAAGAAGAAGAGCTTCAATCTTAAGAGGCAAGAGATCATCAATGAAGAGGCGGACAAGTTATTGCAAACGGGATTCGTTAGAAATGTGAAATACCCTGAATGGTTATCAAATGTTGTAATGGTCCCCAAATTGAGAGGTTGGTGGAGAATATGTATTGACTTTACTGATCTCAATAGAGCTTACCCCAAAGATGGCTACCTCATGCCTCGAATAGATCAACTGATAGATGCACTATTGGGACATGAATTATTATTTTTTATGGATGCTTATTCGAGATACAATCAGATCTTAATGTGTAAGAAGGATGAGGAGAGTAAGAGCTTCAGTATTAGCCAAGGTGTAAGACCCGTGTAAATCTAACCCGGTCTTACCACCTTGAACCAGGTTTACCCATCATGGTCGAGTCAAATGGACCAAGGGCGTGAAAGAGATCGAGATCCCAGGTATCAAATCGACCCAAAAACACTTAAAATAAGGGAAGGGTCGCATACCCAGTTAGGCAAGGTCGGACCTCCCAAAACAGAAAGTCAGACCCTCAGTTTTGAAGGGAGGGTCGGATAGCTTAAGACCCTAGGGTCGACGGGATCATCGACCCTCCCATCGACCCTCGGTTACCACAGAAAATAGAAATTTGGAAATTTCCATATTTTCGAATGGGATTCTTTCCTAATCTCAGAGGGACTTATTTAGGATGTTCCTAGTCTATTTAAAGGACGTCCCTAAGCCACTTTCACTCCTTTCACAACCCTAATTGAATTGAGAGAAAGAGAAGAGAAGGAAAAGAAGAAGAAGAGAAACAAGGAAGAAAATTAAGCCAAAAGAGAAGAGTTGCAGAGAAAGATTAATCTTCTCAGGTATGGATACTAATTCCATAAGTTTTTACACACCTTAGGTTAGTTAATGTTGAGAGAGTGATCTCGGAGAAACCCAAACCATCAATCTATGGTTAGGTTTTCATGGAAAACCATAGGAAGATGTATGAAAACTATTCTAGATGGATTATATATGGTTTCAGACCATGGAATGAATGTAGAATGAAAGGTAGAAGAAATCCATAGGACCCCAAACACGAAGAATGGATTAAAAGTGGGAATTGGACCAGAGTGCACCAAGGGTCGCACCCAGGGTCGATAGGCCATCCGACCCTAGGTATTCTTGACCATCGACCCTCAGCATTCGGGAAGTCCAGAAGGAGGGGAGGGTCGATAGACCCATCGACCCTAGCATCGACCCTAGCATCGACCCTCAGTTAACAGAGTAGTTTTTAAATCTGGAATTAATTCTAATTAAATTCTATCGACTGTGTTAGGTCTTCTAGCAATACAATAACAATATAAAGGTGATTATAAACCTTGGAAAAGTATCTTGTAGCAAGCTAAGGTGAGGAACCTTAACCCCAAACTAAATTGGTTAATAATAAACTGTTTTCTATTTCTTGAGTCCTATGCTATGCTTGATTCTATGCGAATATGTTTGTAATGTGCATACAGCATGCCATCCAATATTTCTATTACCTGTTCATGCATATTTACTTTATTGTTTATAACATGATGATGATGATGATGATGATAGGAATAGGCATGTGCTTGTATGTGTGTGGTTGATGTGCTTGATGCGAGCGAGTATCAGGGGAGGTGTGATGAGAACGTCAATAAACGTTAACCTTTGGCGGGTCTCAACACTTTAGCTCTATCTCTAACTCAAGTCTTGTGCATTGGCATCGTCGTATCGCCATTACTTTAGCAGAACTATTATGTCGTAGAGTATCAGGGGAGGTGGTCTCGGTCCTTGTAGTCTCGACTCTACCGGGGGGCCTTAGCTCTATCTCTATGGGCATTCCGGGGGATGCTAGGGTGAGGCCTTGGATACACTTGTTTGGCATTAGGATTGGTTAGTTGCGAGCCCGGTTTGCAGCCCTCGCCAACAAGGGCTTACGTGTTGGTATGGCACTATATAGCAATAAACGTAACCTTTGTTATATAATGTTCATGATTGGGTGCATGTGAGTTGACGATAAACGTGATCTTCGGGTAACGTCACACACTCGTGTATAGAGGCGGAGTCAATAAACGTGACCTTTGGCTACCTAAACCTTTCTATTGCATACTGCAAACTTTAAAACCGGACCAAAGATATAAATTGACTTTTTGCATGCATATGTATTGTTGCATTGTTTTGGCTACTCATGAGCCGTGATGTGTGCTCACCCCTCGACGTCGAATATTTTAGTTGATGATGCAGGTTATACGGTTGAAGACTAT
>CM053274.1:17920042-17992542 GCA_028583415.1 Protea cynaroides
CTGCATCTACACTGGAGAGCGGGTCTCTCTCCCATACCTCATCATTAGGACTATGCATCAGGCGACCCTGGCCGATCAGGCCAGTAACCTTCCCTATGGTCGTCTCATTACTTTTCTTCTTCGCCGTCTGGGTGTGAGCATGAGAGGCGAGGTGACCGTCGAGGACACTATGACGTCTGATATAGACAGGGACGCCATTCGGAGGATGCGGATGGTTGATCTGCCCATTAGTGATGACGAGTTAGAGGCTCGCCCTCGTCCACTTGGGAGAGTAGCAGCAGCGGCAGCGGCGGCCAATGCGGCCTCTGCGGCGAGATGGGGGATGATGATGATGACGATGTAGTTGGGGAAGCACCAGTGCCGCCCCACGCCTCCACTGTACCACCACCATCCGTTCCCACAGCTGGGCCATCTTAGCCCCCTCCCGACTCGGTGTTGAGTATGTTTAACCGAGATCGGGGACACCCGGAGGGTCATCCTGGAGTCTCGGCGAGAGATGGGTCGGGAGTTGGGGCCTTTGGCTCGTGGTCTACGGGTGACTCAGGACCAGGTGCATTGGCTTAGGGTCGCATACGAGCGGGACTATGATATAGCGGACCCCATTCCTCCCAGGCCTCCTACCCCATGATTTCCCATTTACTTTTCTTTTCATATGACGGTTTATATAACAGGGTAACTTTCCGGTTTGTGGACTGTACCCTGTAGCACTATTACATTTGATACACTTTTCTATTTAATGAAAGTTCATGGTTTTTCCTAACTAGTGTATGTGCACATATTAAGTTTCATATTTATAATAGTACATTATTCTCTTTCTTAGTCCGTTTCAGGTATCAAACAATGCTTAGGGTGTGTTTGTATTAGGATTTTTAAACTTCCTAACTCAGTTCATCGACCCAGTTAAGTGCAATATGGTTTGTCGAGCAGGCCGAGAGCTCGATACCAAGTTGTCACACCCCAATTCGATCCAACCGAACGGTGTGAGTGAACCGTCATTGAACCAACGGTTCACACCAAGATCTCGAATAGGCCGTGTCCACCCATACAAACCAATTACACATAACCACAATCAGAATATAAATATACAGCGGAAGACTTTAAATAGAATGAACTGAGTATCTATTGATAATTTAAATAAATATCCCATTATTCAAAATCAAACACATAAAAATAATATCATTACATCCCTTTAATCCAATCAAAATAACTGAAATAAATAAATAAAACAAATCATAGGTACACGCAGAAAGGGCACTCGCATGAAGCGTCATGCTCGTCCTCTCCTGCATGTACGTCCAATGCCGCAACACCACCATACGCCGGAGCGTTCACGTAGTCGTCCACAGTATAACCTGCATCCAGATCTAAAACAAGATGTGCACAAAGGGTGAGCTCACAACACAGCTCAGTAAGACAATCACTAAAGCATCGTGGACAAGCCGGCGTCGACTCGAAATCCTCGAGTACCACACAACGATGGCCGGGACAACATCAATATCGGAGACCACCGTACCACGATCTTCCCCTGATACCCCACCCGTACCAAGCATGTTAAGATAGAATACTACAAAAAGGTGCCAGTGTGAAGAGCGATCCCAGGCCCATGCCCCACTCCACACACCAACGAAAACAATCACATGCCTAACAATCACATCCTATGAATGCATGAACAATAATAATAACTGAAAGTAAAGGATGGCATGTGAATATGCACAAACATCACATCATAGATATTCAATGATTAACAACGATTCACTGTCCATTAATTATTAGGTTTAGGTCAGATTCCCTTACCTGACGCTCGTTCGATAACTTGCTCCACGTCGCAAGATCCAAACGATATGTCACAAAGTCCTACAATATTATTAGGGTTTCATTAGAATATATTGTTTAGGGTTTCATGTTGGTCGGAAACCAACAGGGTTACAAAATACCCTCACAGAGCTGACCGGTGGCATGTACCGGTCGCAGCTCGGTGGGAAAGACTGGCGACCGGTATGGTCAGCCGGTCCCCCACAAACAACCTCCCGAGAGGTAGCGGTCGCAACATACCGGTCGCACT
The DNA here is from genome assembly GCA_028583415.1 of Protea cynaroides. Lineage (NCBI taxonomy): Eukaryota > Viridiplantae > Streptophyta > Magnoliopsida > Proteales > Proteaceae > Protea > Protea cynaroides. Next base: position 17,922,105 of record CM053274.1, read on the forward strand.
ATGTGCAACCGGTATAGTCGACCGGTATGTCTCCGGAAGACCATACATGGGTTCTTCGACTGCCGTCGATCATCCTCCACGGATTTTCAGGATTTCTCCTATCCATTCTAAGTCTAGGCTTTGAGTTAGAGTTATCCCCAACTCATTCAAGTCTCGTTTCGATGAATATCATCTCGAAACTCAAATCTAGGGTTTGACGGCAACTTAGGGTTATTGGCCAATTTAGGGTTTTAGATCAATACCTACTTTGCATGGTATTGATCCACCCGCACAACTACATAGGGTAAGAAGAGGGATTCAAACACTTACCGTTGACAGGCGTAACGAGAGCTTCGTCAAACGGTAATGGCGGCTCCTTCCTCTTCCTCTTAGCTCCTTCTCCTTTCCAAGCTCTTTCTCTTCTCTAGGGTTTGTGAGAGACAATGGAAAGGATTTGAGGGAGGTTAAGGGTGTATTTATAGGCTAGAAATAGGGTTTAGTAACCCTACTAGGATTAGGATACTTCTAGGATTCGAAATCAGGAAAGCGGGACCCGCAGAGACCAATTTCTAAATTCCCGCACATAGCTGTGCAGGCCATACCGGTCGACCGGTACCATCATCCGGTACCATCAACCGGTATCTAAAATCAGGTATAATTGGTCGACTTTGGTCCGATTTTGTACCTGTTTGTTATCCGCTTGCCCCGTCTGGCTCGGTGATGATCGAAAGACCTGTCATGACACAAAACCAAGGTTTAGACCGGGTTTTAAGAGTGCGGGTCTTACAGGGTAGGTTGCCTATCTGACCAGGCAGCGTAGCACGGATCATCGTCCTCAGGATAATGTAAGGTAGGCAGACGGGCTGCCTAGTGCAAATGCATTAGAGGACGTACTGAGTCAACTGGGAGATCCTCTCATAGTGTCCACTCTAGGGTATTAGGTTGTGCTGGATGATCTTGCAGTACACCCGAGGCTCTGGACGTAGGTTGATCGCTTTCATCTCCCAGCGATCATCTCTGATAAGTTGACTGTCAATCTCAGCACACATCTCCAAGGAAAGGAACTGGGGCTCCCTGGGAGCATAATACACTAAAGGGCCGTCATTTGATATGCCCAGAAGATCAGCCAACTGTCGACAGTCAAAGGAAACCTCTACCCCTTGGACGTAGCTCGTGATCCTGAGCTCCCTACCCCTCTCTGTGTCATTGCGATCCCCCACTACCTGGAGATTGCAATAGAACTGTCTCACCAAATTTGGATGGGTACACGCATCATAGGTGATCACAGGGAGCCAGCCCATGTCACCAAATGCCCCCTCTGTGTTGAACAAGGCTAGACTAGCCAAGTCCACACAGCGACCCCCCTCTACCTTCTTATGCTCATAGCGAGCATACTAAGCTTCGGCCTCGTTGGAGCGGAAACGAACTGGGTCATGAGCTCTAGGCACATTGGTACGAGCCATATTATTTTCCAAAACAAAGAAAAATAGATAATAGATCAGTAAAGATGAAAAATCCAAAAATTTCGGCATTATAACTGCATAAATTGGTCAAAAGCCTCACTTTTCACCAAAACACTTGGGCAGGAGGACTTACATAGGTTCTAAACCATCCTGCAAGGCTCATACAGTGGGAAATTTAATTTAGAAAGATTGAATTTGAAGAAATTCCAATAAATTCAAAAAATCTCAAAAATTAGGTCAAAAATGGAAAATTTCAAGTTCCTCGATAACCAACCGATGAAACTCGAATATTTTTTAGGGCTTTGATCCATTGGGTGACCAATAGCAAAAGCCCCCAATAAAAATTAAATTTTTACGATTAGAAAAATTTTAATTTGAAGAAAATGATGTAAATGGGCAAAAACCTAGTTTAGAAAGCTAAAAAAATGTGAAACAGTAGAGAGCATACCTGAAGAGAAGGAGTGGTAGTCGCGAATGGAAGATATGATCACCAAACACTAGGGGTCGATACTGTAGCAACTCAGGAAATAGAGTTAAGTTGGAAGGAAGGAGAAAGAATGGGAAATGAATCCAAAATCGGGGTTAAAAACCTGATTCTGGATCGTAGGGTCGCAGAATTCAACCAAAACATGCGACCCTACGTCAGACCCTACCATCGACCCTAGCCTCTCCATGATCTGACAGAGAACTAGGGGTCGGACCTAGGGTCGAACAATTATTGACCCTACCATCGACCCTAGCCTCTCGGTGATCTGACAGAAAACTAGGGGTCGGACATAGAGTCGGACAACTACCGACCCTACCATCGACCCTAGGCTCTCGGTAAGCTGACAGTGTTTCTCAGGGTCGCATACCCTAGGGTCGCATAAGGACCGACCCTACCATCGACCCTATGACGAAAAATACAGTATTTTGTCAGAAAGATCTGAAAATTTTGAAATTTATATTGATTAGTTGGATTTTTGACTTGAGAACAACTTATGTTGATTGCCTCACATGTGCTATAATTGTTTGCAGACATTACCACCACCAGAATAGGAAATGGCTGGGCGAAGAGTGACCAGACAAATCCGTAACCCAATTCCACCACCACCACCTGTGGAGAAAAACAGCCATATAAATCCTGAAGCACTAGAGAATTTGAGTACGGCACCACCAGTAGCTAGTGGCCAGGTAAATTTTACAAACTTGTCAGCCCCACCTACGGATTTGGCCACAGCCGTAATGAACTTATCACAATAGCTACAGCAAATACAGCAGGTTCAAGTCAATATGCAAGCTGCTATAGGGATGGCTTTTCCAACTGTCCATACACACCTATGCCAATAGGGCAGGCCAGCACGATACCAAGGGGAAGTAACACGGTACCCCACGCACCTTAACCACCAGTCATGCAGGCCCAAGTATAGAACCTCGAGGTAGCTCAAGGCAGTTACCAGTATCAACCACCTCTGTATGGGGCCTATGCTCCGTATCAGTTGGACCACTCCTGACTGATCGAGCGTTTTCTGAAGATGAAGCCCAAAGAATATAATGGTAAGCCAGTAGATCCTTTGTGGCCAGCACACTGGATCAACGAAATAGAGAGAAATTTCATGATGATGACAATTAATGAGGAGGAGAAAGTACTGTGTGCAACATTCATGCTGAAAGGAGAGGCACACCACTGGTGGAAGTCCACACGGACTTATCTGTTAACAAAGCACGCCCAATTGACCTGGGCTATATATAAAGAAGCATTCTTTGAGAAGTACTTCCCCAAGAGTTTCAGAGATGCTATGGAAAGAGAGTTCCTGAGTTTATATTAGGGATAGATGACTGTCAATGCATATCAACAGCGTTATGAGGAGTTGTTCTTCTTTGCACCAGTCAGTATGCAAGAGGAAGATACAAAGACCCGAAGGTTCGTCATGGGACTTAGCGGAAGTATTCGTGAACATGTTCTTGGACTTGAGAAGAAAGTCTACAATGAAGCTGTACAAATTGCTCGAGTAATAGAGTCGAGCCAGAAAGAGAGCTATTTTGCTCAAAATAGGGGTATCAAAAGGCCTAATGGGAATTCTTATAATGGAGGGAACACCAAGACATTCAAACCCTTCCGTACTCAAGGCTTCATGTCACACCCCAATTCTGCACCAACCAGAATGGTGTGATGAACCGTCAATAAACCAACGGTTCAACCAGGATCTCGTATAGGCTATCCCACGTTGTTAAACTAAAACACATTCCACATTAATCAGAGGTAATAAAGTAAATAGCGGAAGGCTTACAGATAATGAACTGAGGTCTAATCATGATAAATAATTAATATTCCATTTATCTCCAAGTAACCAAAACGTAATTTAATACATATTACATTATCCAAATACGAAAATTAAACACTAAGCGTATCCATAATTGAAATGCTAGCTTGACGAATCACAATAGTCCTCCATAGCTTGCTCATCATAGCCGCCACCCGTTTACATGTTGGCTTGTTGACATAATCTTCAACCGCAATACCTGCAACATCAGAAACTAAAAGATTTGTGCGCACGAGGGTCAGCTCTCCAACTTGAGCTCAGTGAGAAAACAAAACGATGCAACAAACATATGCATGCATTCAATTCATATCTATGGTCTGGTATATAAGTTTGCAATGTGCTATAGAAAGGTTCGGTAGCTGCCACACCTCTATACACGAGTGTGTGAAGCCGTCCAAAGGTTAATGTTTATTGTTGTCCCACATGCACCCACTATGGCACAATATACCCCAATGAAAACGGCATTGAAGTACCGGTTGATACCATACCAACACGTAAGCCCTTGCTAGCGAGGGCTTGCAAACTGGGCTCGCAACTAACCAATCCTAATGTCAAACAGTGTATCCAAGATCTCACCCCAGCATCCCTCAATACATCCATAGAGATAGAGCTAAGACCCCCCGACAGATTCGAAGACTACACGGTCCGAGACCACCTCCCCTGATGCCCTACGACGTAATAGTTCTGCTACGGTAATGGCGATACGACGATGTTAGTGGACAAGACTTGTATAGAACTATGGCACAATATACCCAATGAAAATGGCATTAAGTACCGGTTGATACCATCCCCTATCCGCATCAAGTACACCAACAAACACAAACATTCACATGCCTATTCCTATCATCTTCATCATCATCATGTTATAAACAATGAAATTAAATATGCATGAACAGTAATAATAGAAATATTGGATGACATGTTGAATGCACATTACAAGCATATACCCATAGAATCAGTAATGGCATTGGACTCAAGAAATAAAAACAGTTTATTATTATCCAATTAGTTTAGGTCTTGTTCCCTTACCTTTGCTTGAGCGTAGATCCTCTTTCAAGCTTTAAGAATCACTTTTATATCAATAGGAAAACCTAACAAGTCGATAGATTTTAGTTAGAATTCATTCTGATAATTTTAGGCTTGTTGTTAAGCTAGGGACGCAGGACGGGTCGTAGGTAGGGTCGCAGGTTTCTGCAACAACAGGGTATAGGGTCGATGCTAGGGTCAGATGTTCCATCGGCCCTAGGTGCGACCACAGCTTCCCTGGACTTTTCGAAAGCTGGGGGTCGATCCTGTGGTCTGGTAGGGTCGATTCCCAATCTACCCTACGTGTAACCCCACGTAGTTTGAGTCGACCTTTTCATTCTACAATCTAATATTTCAACTTTGGGTCCTATGGCTTACTTCCACAGTCCATTATATGCTTGTTCTATGCCTTAAAACTCCAAGTTACTCACTTTTCATAGTTTTCCATGATTTCCATTGGAATTCATCCATGGATGGATGGTATTAGGGTTTCTCCTAACCTAACTTCATCATAATCTATTCTAAGCTTTCAATTCAGATAGGGATTGAGGTTCATACCTTCTGTAGTCTGAGTTTCAAAGATTTCTCTGAGCTTCTTCTTCTTCCTTAGCCTTTTCTTCAAGTTTTCCTTCTCTTCTTCTCTTCCTTCTCTTCTCTTTCTCTCACTTTCAATTAGGGTTCTAAAAGGAGTGAAATAGGCTTAGGGACGTCCTATTTATAGAGGAAAACCTCCCAAAATAAGTCTCATTGAGTTTAGGAAAGGTCCCAATTGAAATTAGGAAAGTTTCCTAATTTTCGGTTCGTGCTGTTTTTACTGTTTTCCTAGGGTCGATGCTAGGGGTCGATGAGGGGGTCGGACAATTCGAGACCCCTGCAACCCCACGACCAAAAAGTCATGGGTTGGACTTCTTTTGAGGTGGGGGTCGACCCTGCCTGTTTAGGCATGCGACCCTACCCTCATTTTGACTGTTCTTGAGTAAAATTTCTTATTGGGTCTTGGGTTTCTTCACACACTTGGTCCACTTGGCTCGACCATGATATGTATACTGGTCACGACACGAAATGTAAGGTTAGACCAGGTTCATGGCATGCAGGTCTTACACTTCAATGCTGCAGCCAAGACTACTTCAACAGCCCCATCGCAACCAAAGCAAAATAATGAAGGAGTAAGGTGTTTTAACAGGAATCAAATGGGACATATTTGAAGGGAGTGTCCTAAGCCCAGAAAGCAACTACAGCAAGGAAGATTTTACACTGTTTCATCTGAGGATGCTGCCGCATTACCTGATGTGGTCACAGGTATGACCTGAACCTTTTAAATTGTGTTACATTGTATGAGCATGTAGACTAAATTAAAACAAATCACAGGTATCGTACCTATTAATGGCATTCCCGCCAGAGTGCTCTTTGATTCTGGAGCTACTCATTCTTTTATATCTGTGTCATTTGGAAAGAAGCTAAATCTACCCCTCAAATCTTTAGACTACAAACTGCTTGTACGATCGCCTATGGGATTAGAAGTGACATTAGAATAAGGTTATGGGCCTTGTCCAGTTCTTATTGACGAGAAGACTTTGGATGCAACCTTGATTCAACTTGAGATGGCAGACTTTGACGTCATCTTGGGAATGGACTGGTTAGCTCGGCATTCTGCAAACCTATTATGTGCGGAAAAGAAGCTGACATTTAAAGACAAGGAAGGAGCAGAGTTTAGTTTTGCGGGAACCAAACTTCCCCGTAAACGAAAACTCATCCTCTCTGCATTAAAGGCTAGGAAATGCCTCGAGAAAGGAGGAGATTAGTGGACGACCTCACCAAGGAAGCACCACGAATGGAGGATATTGATGTGGTGCGTGACTTTCCAGATGTATTTCCTGAAGAACTACCAGGACTACCACCCGACCGAGCTACAGAGTTTGTTATAGATCTGATACCTAGAGCCGCACTAGTATCTAAAGCACCCTATCGAATGGCTCCTACTGAACTGAAGGAATTAAAAGTACAGTTACAGGAACTACTGGACAAGGGTTACATCAGACCTAGCATATCACCATGGGGAGCGCAAGTATTATTCGTAAAGAAAAAGGACGGTAGTGTTCGACTATGTATAGACTATCGGGAATTGTATAAGCTGACAATCAAGAATTGGTACCCATTGCCACGGATCGATGACTTGTTCAATCAGTTGCAAGGTGTCAAGGTGTTCTCCAAGATCGATCTTCGGTCAGGATACCATCAGTTGAAGATTAAGGATGGTGATATTCCCAAGATAGCATTCAGGATGAGATATGGACATTATGAATTTTTGGTCATGTCTTTTGGATTGACTAACGCACCAGCAACTTTTATGGAACTTATGAATCGGGTATTCCATGATATGTTGGATACATCGGTAACTGTATTTATTGATGATATATTGATCTACTCCAAGGACAATGAAACTCATATTATGAATCTAAGGGCCGCTCTGCAACGAATAAGGAAAGAGAAGCTTTACGCCAAATTTACAGAGTGTGAGTTTTGGCTAAATGAAGTTGCTTTCGTAGGCCATGTTGTATCCGCTGAAGGAATTAAAGTGGACCCTAGCAAGATTGAAGCCATTGTGAAGTGGGAAGCACCGAAGAGTGTTGTAGAAATTAGAAGTTTTCTAGGTCTAGCTGGGTATTACCGATGATTCGTGGAAGACTACTCCAGGATCGCCGTACCGCTCACCAGTTTGACTAAGAAAGGAGAGAAGTTTATTTGGACGGACAAATGTGAGAACAGTTTCCAAACATTGAAGGCAAGATTGATATCTGCTCCAATCTTGACTATTCCTATTCCAAGACAACCATTTGTTTACACTGATGCATCTGGATTGGGTTTAGGATGTATACTTATGCAAGGAGAACAAGTAGTTGCATATGCTTCAAGACAACTGAAAACACTTGAAAAGAACTATCCCATTCATGACTTGGAGTTAGCGGCAGTAGTACATGCTGTAAAAATATGGAGACATTATTTGTATGGAGAAAATTTTCAGATTAAATCAGATCATAAGAGTCTCACTTATCTCTTTAATCAGAAGGAGTTGAATATGAGACAAAGAAGATGGCTGGAACTATTGAAAGATTATGATTGTGATATCCAGTATCATCTAGGGAAAGCTAATGTAGTTGCTAATGCGCTGAGTAGAAAAGCAATGATAAAATCCCAAGAGGAGGTTAACACGATTGCAGCAATGTGCTACAGGAAAAGTATTCAATCTTGGTAATGAGCAATTTGTGATAGATGCACCAGGTGAATCAACCAACCAAGGGTTTATTCATCGGACTTCTAATATGTTCGCAACACTGAAGATTGTACCTGATATAATAAATGAAGTGAAAGCTGCTATAAAATCATACCCTTATCTAAGAACGGTACAAGAGGACATTGAAAAAGGTAGGACTATCCCTCAGTTCGCCTTGGACGATGAAAAGGTACTGAAGTACAAAGGAAGAATATGTGTTCCTGAAACAGAAAATCTGGACATTAGACACCGACTAATGAAAGAAGCTCACACCACCATCTATTCGATACATCCTGGAAGTACAAAAATATATCATGATTTAAAGAAATTATATTGGTGGAGAGGAATGAAAACAGATGTAGCTAAATTTGTATCTCAATGCCTAAACTGTCAGAGAGTAAAGGCTGAAAGGTAAAGACCTGCAGGACTGTTACAGCCGTTACCAAAACCAGCATGGAAATGGGTCTACATCACTATGGACTTTGTCACCGGGATACCATTGACTCCCCGAGTAGTTGACGCGGTTTGGGTGATTGTAGACCGTCTGACAAAAAGAGCTCGATTTATAGCTATACAACCTCAGTATACACTAGAGAGGTTAGCTAAGTTGTATGTGGATAATATTGTCAGACTACACTGTGTACCTGAAAGCATTGTGTCCGACAGAGATCCACGATTTACTTCAAAGTTTTGGGAAGGATTGCAAAAGGCTATGGGTACAACATTGAAGTTTAGTACTGCATTCCATCCGCAGTCAGACGGACAGTCGGAGCATACCATTCAGATTTTAGAAGACATACTTTGAGCCTGTGTAATTGATTTTAAAGGATCATGGGATGAAAAACTACCATTGATCGAGTTCGCTTATAACAACAGCTATCAGGCTACTATACAGATGTCACCCTATGAAGCATTATATGGTAGGAAGTGTCGAACTCCTCTGTTTTGGAATGAAATTGAATAACGTAGTATTGTTGGACCAGACTTTATTGAAGATACATGTTGAGTAGTCGACATTATCAAGGAAAGAGTAAGAACGGCTCAGAATCGTCAGAAACAGTATGCAGATACTCGACGCCGAGACCTTAAATTTGTCGTAGGTGATAAGGTGTTCTTGAAAGTATCACCTATGCAGGGTTTAAAACGATTCGGACAAAAAGGGAAGCTAAGTTCGAGATATGTCTGGCCATATGAGATTCTAGCCAAACGTAGAAAAGTGGCTTATCAGTTAGCCTTACCACCATCTATGTCAAGTGTGCATGATGTATTTCATATCTTCTTATTAAAGAAGTACGTCAGAGATCCAACGCACGTTTTGACAGCAGATCCACCAGATTTAACTGATGATTTGACATTCGAAGTATCACCAACTGAGATCACCAGTCGAAAGGTTCAACTTTTACGCAACCGTGACATATACTATGTTAAAGTTACCTAGAGAAGCCGAGATATAGAAGAGATCACATGGGAAGAAGAGAATGCTATGCGGAAGCAATATCCTCACCTTTTTGACTCAGAAGGTATGTACCAATTTCGAGGACAAAATTTTTAATAAAAAGGGGGGAGTTGTAAGACCCGTATCAAACTAACCGGTGTTACCACCTTGTACCAGGTCTACCTATCATGGTCGAGCCAAGTGGACCAAGTGCGTGAAGGAAATCACATGACCAGGTATGAATTTGACCCAACAACAGTAAATATGAGGGTAGGGTCGCATGCCTAAAGAGGTAGGGTCGACCCCACCTCAACAGAAGTCCAACCTATGATTTTCTAGTCTTAGGGTCGCATGACTAGAAAAACGTAGGGTCGACAGATCCTGTGACCCTACGTGCAACCCTATGATGACAGACAGAAACCGTAAATTAGGAAACTTTCCTAATTTTAAGGGGTTTTTTCCTAAACTCGATGGGACTTATTTTGAAGGGTTTTCCTCTATAAATAGGACATCCCTTAGCCTCTTTCACTCCTTTTAGAACCCTAATTGAAAGTGAGAGAAAGAGAAAGAGAAAGAAAATGAAGAGAGGAAGAGAAGGAAATTTGAAGAAAAGACTAAGGAAGAGGAGGAACTTCAGAGAAATCTCTGAATCTCAGCCAACTTTAGGTATGAGTCTAGTTCCCTTCATAAATTAAGATCCTAGAATGGAATATGAAGAAGTTAGGATTAGGAGAAACCAAAATCATCTATCTATGGATGAGTTTTAAAGGAATCCATGAAAGTAATCATCATAGGCAATGGAAAGTGTGTAAAAATCATAGTTATGAGCCATAGAACAATCTTAGAATGGACCTACGAGACCACAGGATCGATCACATGCCCTCGGGAAGTTCCAGGGAGGGTGTGGTCATACATAAGGTCGATTGGTAACCGACCCCATGTCCGACCCTACACCCTAGGGTCAATTTGGTAACCGACCCTAGGTGCTACCCTACCTGCGACCCTATGATTTCAGCTAGTCTAAATTTGTTGGAATTAATTTTAATTAAAATCTATCGACTTATTAGGCCTTTCTAGTAGTTTAAAGGTGATTCATAAAGCTTAAACGAGGATCTACACTCAATCAAAGGTGAGGGAACAAGACCTAAACTAATTGGTTAATAATAAACTGTTTTATTTATTGAGTCCAATGCCATAAATGATTCTATGCTTGTTTGCGTGTAATGTGCATTTAACATGTCATCCAATATTCCTGCTATTACTGTTCATGCATATTTAATTTTGTTTATTTATAACATGATAATGATGGTGATGTTAGGAATAGGCATGTGAATGTTTATGTGTGGTTAGTGTACTTGATGCGAGTGGGGCATCAGGGGGAGGACGTGACACTGTGGTTCATCCTGGTCACCAGACTCTAGATCTATCTCTACTCAAGTCTAGTCCACTGACATCATCGTATCGCCATTACCTTAGCAGAACTATTACATCGTAGGGCATCAGGGGAGGTGGTCTCGGACCGTGTAGTCTCTGACTCTGCCGGGGGGCCTTAGCTCTATCTCTATGGACGTATTGAGGGATGCTGGGGTGAGGCCTTGGATACACTGTTTGACATTAGGATTGGTTAGTTGCGAGCCCATTTTGTAAGTCCTCGCCGACAGGGGCTTACGTGTTGGTATGGGTAGAGCATCAGGGGAAGTGTGATGCGGTGCGGTCCTAAGCACTTTAGCTATATCTATATTCCATGGTGGGTGCATGTGGGATGGAAATGTCGAGATTCATTGGGCAGCTCCACACACTCGTGTATAGAGGTGCGGTGGCCACCTATCCTTTCTATTGCACATTGCAAACTTATGAACCAAACCAAAGATATGAATTGAATGCATGCATATGTTTGTTGCATTGTTTTGTTTGCTCACTGAGCCGTGATGTGTGCTCACCCTTTTTGACGTCGAATATTTTAGTTGATGATGTAGGTACCATGGTTGAAGATTATATAAATGCTCCTATGTATGGGTATGCTGCGGCGATGGATGCTGAAGTGATGATGGAGTCGCATGATTCGACATGCAAGTGCAACTCCTGTGTTTTCGATTAGACTTTTATTTGGATTATACAGACAATGTATTTGAATTAATTATTTAAGTTTATGTCTTAGTCCTTTTGAAAATAATTGGTTAAATTATTTATTTTATCACATTTAGATTCTCAGTTCATTTAATATTTAAGACTTCCGCTATTGTGTATTTACTCTGATTATTGTTGTGGATGTGTATGGTTTAAGCAAACGGACACAGCCTATTTGAGATCCTGGTTGAACCATTGGTTTATTAGCGATTCATCACACCATTCTGAATAGTGTGGAATTGGGGTGTGACAATTGGTGTACAGAGATTAAAGGTGTATTGGGAATCTTCCATCATCATTTACCAAGTCGGAGAGGACTGGAAAACAAGGGATGAAAAGCTCGTGTCGTACAAGTAGTGGGCACAAGCCTTGGCTCGCAAGTTCATAGAGATAGAATTTTATAACTTTCCATGGGACAAGAACAAGTATGTAGATGCAGTGGCAACCTTAGCATTGATGATTGGGGGTGATCGGAATGAGAAGATGCAGCCACTAGTTATTGAACAAAAAATAATGCCCGCTAACATGGACAAAGAGGTCAATGCGCTTACAGCAAGTGGTCGACCTTGGTTTGCGCCTATTGTGGACTTCATAAAGGAAACCAAATATCCTGTTAATGCCATGTCTGGAGAAAAGAAATCCCTAAGAAGGTATGCTACTCAATTCATATTGTGCAAAGACATTCTTTACAAGAGGTCCTATGATGGGATGCAGTTAGTCCATGTCGACGAGGAACAGACTCGGCACATTATTAAACAGATTCATGAAGGGGTATGTGGACCCCATACAAATGCCAGGATGCTTGCTAAGAAGATCCTAAGCCTAGGGTGTTATTGGAATACAATGGAGGCAGACTACGTCAACTTTGTGAAGCAATGTCACAAGTGCCAGATTTTTTCCAATCTCATCCATGTGCCTCTCACAGAGCTGCACAACTTGAGTTCCCCGTGGCCGTTTTCAACCTGGGGTATAGATGTGACTGGAAAACTAAATCCAAAAGCATCCAATGGGCACGAGCTCGTCTTGACCACCATTGATTACTTTATGAAATGGGTGAAAGCATAGTTGTACACCAAGCTCACAGCCAATAAAGTGGCCAAATTCCTGTAGGAGTACATCATTTGTCAGCACGGCATACCCTACGACCTTATATCTGATCAAGGTAGATACTTCAGGGGTGAGGTGCAAGATTTATGTGATAAGTTCCACATCAACCAACACAGGTCCTCTCCTTATCGCCCATAGACAAATGGGGCAATCGAAGCAGCGAACAAGAACATCAAGGTTATTTTGCAGAAGATGGCACAGACCAACACAAACTGTGCAAATTTGCTCCCTTTAACTTTATGGGCCTACCGTACGTCAGTTAGGACATCTACAGGAGCAACCCTATACTCTTTGGTCTATGGCATAGAGGTTGTTCTCCCCATTGAGTTGGAAGTCCCTTCTTTGAGGACCCTAATGGAATCTAAGATCTCTGAGGGCCGAGGGGAGGCGAGCAAGATATGAAGAGTAGAATTTCATCGACAAGAGAAGGATGAAAGTAGCAGACAATTCGAATAAGTACCAGCAAAGAATCACTGCTACCTTAAACACTAGGGTACACCCTTTAGTGTTGAAAGAGCAAAGGGCTCTCGTACACAACCACAGGGGTAATTTCCACCCAAATTGGAGTGGACCTTTCATCATCAAAGAAATTTTATGAGGCAAGGTTATTCGGCTGACCGACCTTGATGGCGAAGAATTACAATATTTGACAAATTTAGACCAGGTCAATAAGTACTATGGGTAGCTCCATCTCTTAAAAAACAAAAGGAAAAAAAAGAAGGTGGACTTCCATGGTCTTTAATAGCCTTGGACCTCTTGATCTGATCGGGCTTATTCTCTGCTGAGCATTTGCATCTTCTCATTATTATTGGGAAAAAGAATCCTCCTCTTTTGCAAAAACTCTTCTCCTGTTCATCAATCCAAAGGTTTCCTAGAGTTTACATCATTAGCCTCTTACCTTCATGAGCTGATTTACATGACATTATCTCTCATGAGAAAGTTATTCTACGTATTTTGATTCTATGACTCTGACTGGAATTCATCTGTTGTCCATTCATTTGGCGATGTCCAAAATTCAAATGGTCCATCCTTTCTTTGCCAAAAAGGTGGCACCTTCTCTTGAAGATCGGCCACTCTATGCAAATGACCAAAAGATCTTCCCATGGTGAACCCATGTGGACAATTTCTTATCAGCTTGTCTGTCACACCCCATTCCCAACATATCGGTACTATGGAGAGATCTCCACATCCTAAATAAGGGCATTGGAAATCCCCTTTCAGGATCACGGAACATGGAACACCAACTAATAAAGCCATAACATCACAAGAACTAATAATAATATCCACACCACCAGATTAAAGAGATTTTAAACCAAGAGTATAACAGAAGGCTTAAAAAATTTACAGCAGCTGAAATATTTAAACGATAAAATTATAGTATTCCCAAACTAAGTAAGAGTAAATAAACAAAGGTAATTAAATCCTTAAATTTAAATTATTCTCCTGGGCAACACACCCCAAATTCAAATAAAATAAACCAAATTCAATTCTGTTTATAAATTATTCATTGTGTCTATCTGTAGATACAGTTGTCACACTCGTACATTTTGTCATGGATGTCATCATCACTATTGTCCATCTCGCCGTAATCTACTTCAGTCAAACCTCCATCTAAAAGAATTTGTGTACACAAAAGTAAGTTCGACCATCGAGCTTAGCAAGGAAATCACACATGCGCATACAAATGCATGAATTAACAACTACGGTCTGGTGTATAACAGTAAGTGCCTGCTCAAGACAACCCATACATGGAGTCTTCGACTGCACAGGTCACTCCCAAAAAATGAATACTGTCCCACACATGGAGCACAACAACATCCCCCAAATATGGTCCATCGTTTTGGTACAAGTCTATTTTACACCGGCTGCTTACCGCAACTCATCCTAATTCCACACTACGTCGGGCACTTGAGGAGATGGTAATCCCACAAGTCGACTCGCTCGTCCATCTACATTACATCGGATATGGGGAGCATCGCAGCTATGTTAACACCACCTTTTTATTGAACCCATGCCACTACATAACCCCCTAATGGCGAGGGGTACAGTTATTTGGGTAATTAAAGTTCAACTAACCATGTCCACCTAATTAGTCATATTACTGGACTGTAACATCGCCAAGCATCAGACCCTGTCCGGTCCCCACATAGGACATCGTGACTTGGCTAAGTTAGATATGATCAACGTAAAGCAGCACCAGTAAGAAGTGGTGTAAGCATCCTATTCCACACGCCTTCCTTCCTTACTAACTTAACCAGATATCATGAATTCACCAAGACCAGCTCTACCTTTCATGGAGAGGTCACGAGTATCCCATTCCACCCCACTTCCAAACCACTACGAGTATCACTGACCACACACAGGAGAGATGCATATGCATGAGCAACCAATACAGTTTATTGGATGGCATGTTATCACACAAAAAGTATATTATCAATCGCATATCATCACTCAACATGATCAATGTAACTAATTCTACCAACAAAGGTTTAATTCCCTTATCTGAGATGGTAAGCAGTAACTACAGAGTATGGTCTCGAGTAGTTCTCCTAGAGTTCTCCCGTACCTTAATAGCAACAAAAGTAATAATATTTATTCCTTCATTTCGTTGTTTGTCTCTATTGCTTGCTCAAGCATAGCCTAAAGATTTATTTACATTTCTAGTGGTCTAATAATTATTAGTAAGTATCCTATACTTGCTGCCCAAGGGTTTCAAATACATAAAATCATGAATAGCAAGCATCGATAGAAACTAGCATAGGTTATAAACAAAAACAAGAGAGAAAACCTATGCAAACATAAGATCTCAGGTATATAAACCCATAGACAGGTTCATAAAAATTCCAGAGAGATGATGTTCAAGTACGGTCATCAATAAAGGTCATTTCACTATGCGGCAGATGGCATCAGTCGCACGGTCGTCACCATAGGTGTGCGGTACATGCCATCGACCGCACGTCGAAATGTAGCCAAAACAGGCTGATTTTGACACAGTGCTCTTCTTGGATTTTATTAAGCCTAAATAAGAAATTTGGGTTCAAAAGTCCCATTCTAGCTCATGTTATTGGCATTGATTCCATTTCCCAATTTAATGATATTTCTGGATCTAGTTTTTTATCTTAGATCCGATTCCAGCAAAACAAAGAAGGGTTTCCCTTGGGTTCTAGTCCATAATAGGTCCTTCAAAACTAACACGAAGGTCTGGGATACTTAGATCCGACCATTAGACCACTTAATTCCTTTTTTTCAGTATTCCATAGGTCTTGATCCCTTCTCAAGTTTGTCCAAATCATTTACATAACTCCTTTGGTAATTCCCTTTGATGGTAAATGAGTTTTTATTCAGGGATAACATGAGTTAAGGATCTCTCCATAATTAAACTATTATTTTTCACTATTTATTATTATCATCAGATCTCAGTCCTTCTTCGAATCTGATCCAACATTCAAATAGGTTCTTGAACATATCTCAATAATAGCAAAGGGAGATGATAGTTATGGAATCATGATTACATGGTTTCTCCATTGATTAACTCAATTGTTTTCATATGAAAAGAACTTAGAGAAGTGGGGAGAGGATACCAGAGAGGATTTCCCTGACAATGGTGCTATCAAGGCTTACCTCAATGGTAGACGAGTCTTTCCCTTTCTCCCCTCTTCTTCCTCCTTCTTCTTCCTTTTCCAAAACACGTCAGAACTCTATTGCTCCCTTTCTCTCCTCTCCCTTTTAGTTTGTGCAGAGAATGAGAAGGAAAGATGGAGATTGGACTAATCCCATACTCCATTCTCATTTGGAGTGGATTGGGCTCCAATCATGGTAAGTTGGAGGATTTCCTCCTTCCTACCAATTTCAAAAGAGATAATGAACCTGGACACAATCTCAAATGGCTGTAGAGACAGTCTTGATCGCAAACCAAACAACCTGCTGGTCCAAAACTGGGTTGGTTACCAATCCCTTCTCGATCTAGGAGGTGTGGTACATGTTCGACTGCACCTTCATGGTGTCATGTTAGACTCCCTAATTAAGTCATGTTTGAAACATTTGAGTGTGAAGGGTTTCGTTCGTTACCTCCATTGGGCTTCGTTGGTTTGGTTCATGTTGGTTTGAACCATTTCGTTATGGGAAGGCCTGTTACAAAACCAAAATTTCAAATTAAGACCAAAATTTTGGGTGTGGGTCTTACATTGTCAGGGCCTTCGTTTTCATTTTGTTTCGTTGAACTTTGAGTTTTGAGTCCAGACATGGTTAAAATTTGTAGTAAAGTCATTCACCGTATATTAAGATATATTAAAATTACATGTCTACACACTTCTACCTAGGAAATTTCTCGATTGTATGATTAATTTGTTGTGGATTTAAACCCTCTGATCACTACTTTTGTGATGTGTAGGACTTTCCTATTGTATCACAGTCACTTGTGAACGTGGACCATGCTTTGAGAAAATGGAGTAGCTATAGTCGCATAACTAATTGCTCAGCCTTGGAGATCTTACATTTGGATGCTCTCCTTCATTTAATGGCCATAAAGCTCCATCTAATTATTTTTCAAGGCCATGGTCAAATGTTGGGACCCCAACACTCATGTATTCAAATTCGACAAAGTGGAAATGTGTCCTACTACTGAAGAGTTTAGGTCATGCCTGATTTATCCCATGAGGCAAGGGATTTTCAAGCCACAGGTTGGGAAGGATTACTCTCTAGTAATACAAGATTTTGCAAATGGACCAAGAAAGACAAGGGGTCGTTTGTGAAGAATCATCAACTGGACATAAAGGCAATGATTGGAGCCTATGCTGGAAGGCATCCTATGACTAATGATGTGAAAAATAGAGGGATCACGTGTACCTTTTCGGAATCATTGCGTGAACACTCCTGCGTAGCTATCAACGAACCAATATCCTCCGATCATCATTAATTTCAATGAGCATGTGAAGCAAGGGCTGGATGTCGTATCTACAGTTTTGGCAGAAACACAGAGAACATTGGATCTCATGGTTGGTTAAGTTAGCTATTTCGAGTTAAACAAACTTGGAGGGTCATTGTACCACCTCCAATATTGGTTGATGGAAAGACTGGGTTTGTTCATGGAATTACAAGTACCAATCTTCACTCGCTACCATTATGCGAAGAGAACTGTTGTAGCTGCATTCTACGAGGAAACAAATTGGCCAAGACATCTGAGGTTATTGACAGCGGAAGATGTTAGATAGAAGTGTTATTGGTGGGTCAAGGACATGTTTTTTGTGCATACACAGAACAGTTCGAATATTCAGATCATGGGTCTCACACATTCAACATTTTACTCTCCATCCCGGTTGTATCGACAATTGGTTCTACCACAGTGCGTTGTTAAAGATCTACCCAATTCCATACCTCCAAAGGAGTTGACATCACAGTTGGTGGATAGAATAGCAGATGATTGGACCGCCAGAGCTTTCCAAACCTGGGCTAAAGCCTCATCCAGTTCGGCGAGTAGCCGCATATAGGGTTGTAGGATTTATCTTCTTCTACATTCCCTTTCCCCTTGCAACTGTCAGTTGTGCTGATTTTGGGACACTTTCATTTGTCAAGATTTGGAGTTCAACTGTAAACAAAAAGAATTTGTATAATGACTTTAAGAAAAAGAAAGAGTAATAGATAGGAGAAATTCGCTGTGACATGTTTACTAAAAAAAATTCCTTTTGTGACTAATCATTTATTAGCAAAAATTGAGAAACTCAACACGAAAGCAGAAAAAGATGTCACACCCCAATTCTGAACCAACCAGAATGGTGTGAGGGAACCGTCACTGAACCAACGGTTCACACCAGGATCTCGAATAGGCCATGTCCACTCATACAAACCATTGCACATAACCACAATCAGAATATAAATAATACAGCAGAAGTCTTTTAATAAATGAACTGAGTATCTATTGATAAATTTAAATAATATAATCAATTATCCAAATTTTCAAACATAAAATATAATATCTTTACATCCACTTATTCCAACTGAAAATAACTGAAAATAAATAAAAGTCAATCAAAGGTACACGTAGAAATGGCACTAGCATGAAGCATCATGCTCGTCCTCTCCTGCCTGTACATCCAGAGCGGCAACACCACCATACGCCGGAGCGCTCATATAGTCGTTCACCGTATAACCTGCATCAACATCTAAAAAACATGTATATATACAAAGGGTGAGCTCACAGATTAGCTCAGTAAGACAATCAGACAGTTTCACAATATTATGCATGAGTAACAATCATTTTATGCTGTGGTCTAATTTAAGTTTGCAATGTGCTATAGAAAGGTTTGGTGGCCCCCACACCTCTATACACGAGTGTGTGGCACCGCATAGTAGATCACACCACCACCGGCCCACATGCACCCATCATGGAATAGAGATAGAGCTAAGGTATCCCCGTACCTCCCCTGATATCCTACCCATACCAGTACCTAAGCCCCTACTGGCCAGGGCTTGCAAACTGGGCTTGCAACTAACCAATCCTATATGTCATCAATGTATACTCTATCCCAGCACAGCCGTCTACGGCATAGAGATAGAGCTAAAGCATCCTGTACCTCCCCTGATGCTTTATCCGCAACTAACCCACTAGGATAGAATAATACGCAGGTAGACCCTATCCCAACATAACTCCCTACGGCATAAAGATAGAGCTAAAGCATCGTGGACAAGCCAGCGTCGACCTCGAAGACCACAGTGCCACATCACCATGGCCAGGCCAGCATCAATATCGGAGACCACCGTACCACGACCTTCCCCTGATGCCCCACCCGTACCAAGCATGTTAAGATAGAATACTACAAAAAGTGCCAGTGTGAGGAATGATCCTAGGCTCCATGTCCCACTCCACACACTAACGAAAACAATCACATGCCTAACAATCACATCCTATCAATGCATGAACAATAATAATAACTGAAAGTAAAGGATGGCATGTGAATATGCACAAACATCACATCATATATATTCAGGTTATTAACAACGATTTACTGTCCATTAATTATTAGGGTTTAGGTCAGATTCCCTTACCTGACGCTCGTTTGATAGCTTTCTCCATGTCGTAAGATGCAAACGTGCTATCACAAAGTCCTACATAATATTAGGGTTTCATTAGAATAGTTTCTTAGGGTTTCACGTTGGTTGGAAAACCAACGAGGTTACAAAAATACTCTCACAGAGCTGACTGGTCGCATATACCGGTCACAGCTCTGTGGGAAAGACTGGCGACCGGTATGGTCAGCCGGTCCCCAAAGACCAGCCCCCGGAAGGTACCGGTGGCAACATACCAGTCGCACAGGGTGCAACCGGTATAGTCGACCGGTATGTCTCCGAAAGACCATACTTTGGGTTTTTCGACTACAGTCGATCATTCTCCATGGTTTCCAGGGTTTCACCTATCCATTCTAAGTCTAAGCTTTGAGTTAGAATTGTCTCCAACTCATTCAAGTCTAGTTTAGATGATAACCATCCTAGAACTCGAATCTAAGGTTTGACGGCAACTTAGGGTTTAATATCCAATTTAGGGTTTTAGATCAATACCTACTTTGCATGGTATTGATCCACCCATACAACTATCCTAGAGTCATAGAGTAAGAAGAATGGTTAAAATACTTACCGTTGACTGGCGTAAAGTGAGCGTCGTCGAACGGTAATGGCGGCACCTCCCTCTTCTTCCTAGCTCCTTCTCCTTTCTAACCTCCTTCTCTTCTCAAGGGTTTGTGAGAGACAATGGAAAGGATTTGAGGAGGTTTAAGAGTGTTTATATAGGCTAGAATTAGGGTTTAGATGTTCCGGTCAAGCACTCTCTTTTCT
Organism: Protea cynaroides; assembly: GCA_028583415.1. Lineage (NCBI taxonomy): Eukaryota > Viridiplantae > Streptophyta > Magnoliopsida > Proteales > Proteaceae > Protea > Protea cynaroides. The sequence goes on from CM053274.1 coordinate 17,942,640, forward strand.
TTGTCCAATTTCGTAACCCTATTAGGATTAGGAAGGTTCAGGCATTAGGGTTTAGGAAAGTGGGACCCACAGAGATTCAATTTCGGATCTCCGTAGTCAACTGCGCAGAGCTGACCGATCGACCGGTACCAAGACCGGTACCATCAACCGGTCAACATAAAATGATGATTATTTGACCGTCTTTGATCCGATTTCGTACCTGTTTGTCATCCGCTCATCCCGTCTGACCCGGTGATGATCAGAAGACCTGTTACGACATGAAACCAAGGTTTAGACCGGGTTTATGGAGTGCGGGTCTTACAACTCCCCCACCCTTAAAAGAAATTTCGTCCCCAAAATTTGCATGTAGGTTTCACAACTCCCCCACCCTTAAAAGAAATTTTGACCTCAAAATTTGAACGTACCTTGATCGTCGAAAAGGTTATTTAGGGTACTCCTTCCTTATCGCGCTCTCCTCCTCCCAAGTAATTTCTTCGACATCTTGGTTTTTCCAATGCACCTTCACATAATAGATATCCTTGGTTCGAAGTTGTTGTACCTTTCAGCTTGAGAGCATCACAGGCACCACTTCAAATGTTAAGTCTGCGGTCACTGTAGTCTGGGGGGTCTGCTGTCAAGATGTGCGATGGGTCTCTGACATACTTCTTCAGCAATGATACATGAAACACATTATGAACGCTTGACATAGATGGTGGTAGAGCCAATTGATATGCTACATTACTACGTCTAGTCAATATCTCGTATGGTCCCACATACCTGGGGCATAGCTTCCCCTTCTTACCAAACCTTTTCAGACCTCGCACCGGTGATATCTTCAAGAATACCTTGTCACCCACTGCAAACTCCAGATCTCGACGTCGATTATCCGCATAGTGCTTCTGTCGAACTTGAGTCGTCTTTACTCTCTCCTTGATTTGATCAATCACTCGACAAGTTTCTTCAACAAACTCTGGTCCTACAATTCTTCTTTCTCCCACCTCATTCCATAGCAGAGGTGTACGACACTTCTTCCCATAGAGTGCTTCATATGGAGCCATCTGAATTGTAGCCTGATAGCTGTTATTATAAGCAAACTCGATAAGCGATAGCTTTTCATCCCAAGCTCCCTTAAAATCTAATGCACAAGCTCGGAGCATATCTTCTAAAATTTGAATGGTCCTTTCTGACTGCCTGTCCGTGTGAGGGTGGAAAGTTGTACTAAACTTCAACTTTGTTCCCATAGCTTTCTGTAATCCTTCCCAGAACTTTGATGTAAAACGGGGATCTCTATCAGATACTATGCTTTCTGGGATGCCATGAAGTCTGACTATATTATCAACATATAACTTGGCCAGCTTCTCCATGGTATACTGAGGTCTGACTGCAATGAATCAAGCTGTCTTGGTGAGTCGATCGACTATTACCCAAACTGCATCCACTGACCTTGGTGTCAAAGGTAGGTCAGTGACGAAATCCATAGTGATGCAATCCCACTTCGATGCAGGTTCCGGTAATGGCTATAATAAACCTGCGGGTCTCTGCGTTTCTGCTTTAACTTGTTGACAATTCAGACATTGGAACACGAAACGAGCTAAATCTACTTTCTACCCCTCCACCAATATAGTCTTCTTAAATCATGGTACATTTTGGTACTTCCTGGATGTACCGAATATGGAGTGTAATGAGCTTCAGTAATAACTCGATCTCTGATATTGCAGTCTTCACTCTCAGGTATACATAACCGTCCACGACACCTGAGTACCTTATCTGAATCCAAGGTAAAGTCAAGATTGCTCGTACCCTTCTCTAAGTCTTCTTGCACTGTCTTGAGATGCGGATCCTGTAGGATTGCTACCTTGACTTCATCTACTAGATCCGGTGAGACCTTTAAAGCTGCGAACATCATGGTGAACTTATGAATTAAGTCTTGCTCGACTGGATCTTCTGCAATCTCTATTATATACTCTTCATCGCCTTCAATTGAACTTGAGGCTGCGGCACACAATGCAGCATTTGTACTTGGCCCGGCCTCAGGTTTCGATGCCCACTTTCTGCTTAAGGCGTCAGCCACAACATTTGCTTTACCCGGATGATACTGGATGTCACAATCATAATCTTTTAATAACTCCAGCCATCTCCTATGTCTCATATTCAGATCCTTCTGAGTGAAGAGATAAGTTAAGCTCTTGTGATCTGACTTAATCTGAAATTTCTCACTATAGTCTCCAAGTCTTGATGGCATGTATAACTGCTGCTAACTCCAAATCAAGCGTAGGATAGTTCTTCTCATGCTCTTTTAACTGTCTTGATGCTTAAGCAATCACCTGTTCTCTTTGCATCAATATACACCCAATACCCAACCCTGAAGCATCCGTATATAAGGTAAACGGTACGCTTGGTTCTGGAATTATCAAAATAGGTGCAGAGACTAGTCTTGACTTCAAAGTCTAAAAACACTTCTCGCACTCATCTATCCATATGAATTTCTCCCCCTTCTTGGTTAATCTGGTGAGTGGAACAGCGATACTGGAGTAATCCTCCACGAATATTCTATAATAACCAGCCAACCCAAGGAAGCTACGAATCTCCGCAACAGATTTTGGTGCTTCCCATCCTACTATAGCAGCTATCTTACTTGGATCAACCCCGATACCGTCTTTAGATACTACATGGCCCAAGAAAGCCACTTCCTTCAGCCAAAACTCGCACTTCTTTAACTTAGCATAAAGCTTCTCCTGTCTCAGCCGTTGTAGGGCTGCCCTCAAATGTGTTGTATGAGCCTCCATGTCCTTTGAGTAGACCAATATGTCATCGATGAATACGATGACCGAAGTGTCCAACATATCATGAAACACTCGATTTATCAGTTCCATGAACGACGCTGGGGCGTTGGTCAACCCGAATGACATAACTAGAAACTCATAATGCCCATACCTCGTCCTGAAAGCAGTCTTCGGAATATCTCCGGCCTTCATCTTCAGTTGGTGATACCCCGATGGAAGATCAATCTTCGAGAAAACCTTTGCACCTTGTAGCTGATCAAACAGATCGTCGATTCTAGGCAAAGGATACCGATTCTTGATAGTCAACTTGTTCAATACACGGTAGTCAATGCATAGCCTTACACTTTCGTCCTTCTTCTTGACAAATAATACAGGTGCTCCCCAAGGTGATATGCTAGGTCGTATGAAGCCCTTATCCAACAATTATTGTAACTGGGTCTTCAACTCCTTTAACTCTGTCGGGGCCATCCTGTACGGTGCTTTAGACACCGGCTTCGAACCTGGCATAAGGTCTATCACAAATTCTGTAGCCCTGTCTGATGGTAGACCTGGGAGGTCCTCTGGAAATACATCTGGAAACTCTCGCACCACATCTATATCCTCCATCTTTTATGACTCCGTTGTAATATCGACTACAGATACTAGATACCTCACTCCCCCTTTCTCTAAGCATCTCTTAGCTTTTAGGGCGGAGAGGATCAGCTTCCGCTTCTTAGGTAACTTGGTCCCAGTTAAGCTATACTCCTTTCCCTTTTTATCTGTAAGCACTAGCTTCTTTTCACCACATAGTAGGATAGTTGAATGATGGCCTAGCCGATCCATTCCCAAGATGACATCAAAGTCTGTCATCTCGAGTAGTACCAAACTTGCTTCTAAGTCTCGGCCCTCAATACAAACTGTACACGGCCCATAATATTCAGTCAAAGCCACTTCGACTCCTAGCGGAGAGTGAACTATCAAGCTTGGGTTCAAGTGCTTGATGGGTAACTCTATTCGCTTTCCAAAGGAAATAAAAACAAAGGAGTGCGTGGCCCCAGAGTCAAATAGTACTCTGGCAGGTATACTGGCTACATTTACAATTCCTGAAATTTTATTGTCCCTTAGTTCTACATGCTTACACACACAATGAAATAGTAAACTAAATGGTAAAGGATAGAGTCATACCAGTGACCACATCAGGTGATGCGGCTGCCTCTTCGGTAGTGACCGCAAATACTTTTCCTTGCTGGTGAGGTTGCTTCCTAGGTAAAGTGCAAGTCCTTGCAATATGACCCACTTGCTGACAGTTGAAACATTTAATGTTCGGGTTTTGTCCAGCGAACTGTGGCACAGGTGGTGCCGTATTGTTCCTTGTAGGCACTGTAGCAGTCTGAGCCCTGTATGGGCGGAAAGGTCTATTGTTACCACCACCCGAACCCTCGATAGCGGGTCTCTTCACTCCCCTGTTCTGTGCAAAGAAGCTGTCCCTCTGACTGGATTCTATCACTCTCGCAACCTGTACAGCCTCATTATAAATTTTCTGGTCCAGACCCAATATATGCTCTCTGATGCCTCTACGCAGTCCCATGGTGAACCTACGTGTCTTGGTCTCTTCCTCTTGCATACTTGCCGATGCGAAGAAAAATAACTCCTCGTACCTCTGCTGGTAAGCATCCACAGTCAACTGAGACTGCTGAAGATTAAGGAACTCCCTCTCCATCTGATCCCTGAAACTCTTCGGAAAATATTTATCGAAGAAGGCAACCTTGAACACTTCCCAATCCACCTGTGTATACTTCGTCTCCAGATATGCCCGTGTAGAATTCCACCAAGCATTCGCATCTTCCTTCAGCATATGTGTGGCAAACAGGACCTTTTCATCCTCTGTACAAGTCATCAGTCAAAAATTCTTCACCATTTCTGCAACCCACTGTGCTGGCCACAATGGTTTCCCGGTCTTACATGTGAATGAAGAAGGCTTCAACTTTAGGAATCTATCCACCGCCCAAGTCAGATCGTGTTGTCCCTGTGTATTCATTCCGTACCATGGTGGTGGATACAGATAGGCTCCCTGATAAGCAGAAGACGACGAAAACTGGTGTGGTGGTGGTACATTCTGTGCTTGGCCCATCGGCCCTGGACTACCATGCATTGGCCGTGAAGTATTATTCCCTCCAGACCCAGGCGTACCTTTGGTGGAAACATGACCCGGTGGCCTAAACATCTTCAACATCTCGCTCAGGAATGCTTTCTACTGAGCTTGCATTTGATAGAACAGATTTGTAACAATAGTCTCAGAATTCCTGTGAGGAGGCCCAGGCAAATTTGTCGGTACCCTTGGAACCTGCTCTTCCTTAGCTACCGGGCTTGGCTCTCGAACATAGCCTGGTTCTACTTGTTCTTCTTCCTCGAGGCGCACCCTAGCCTGGTGACGCTTTCGGCCCCTACGACTGTTTCCGCCTACCATCTCAGACTGTTCTGTTTGGATCTGAGAAGAAGACATAACACATGAGAACAATAGTAGTGGTGTTAGTCTTGAACAATATAAGGCGAAACAGTCGTAAAGTAAAAATTTCAATTTACAAATTTGTTTAAAATTTTTATAAAATTTTTTTTTCTGGCTGTTCTGGTACTGACCGGTCGCAACATACCGGTCGACACTCTGTAGAAAAATGGTGCGACCGGTATAGTCGACCGGTCAGAATTTCAATCTAACCGAGACATAGCGGTCGCGGTCATTCTGGGGTACCAGTCGACCGGTATATCGACTAGTATGCCCAGAAAGGCTTTAAAATCGCGAAAAAGTGAGGAATCTCACTTTTTCTTTCCTTCTCTTCTCCGGTGGCATCTCACCTCTGGCTTCTGAGCTTCTACAGTCCGACCGGTCACCCTAGGAGTGATTTCTTCCGATCCGGACTCAGCATATCATCTCCAGGTAAGTCTCTTCCCTCTCTATCAAGTTTCTACAATTTTTCCATATCGTCTTTACCTAGAATTTTTTATTTTTCTTTGGTTGAGGGATTCTAACCGTAGGAACTCTTTTCCTTCAGTTTAGAAAGGGTTTAGGGACCAAGCCCTCAACCAATTTGAGTTTCCACCGAACGGTTTCCATAAAAATCAAATTTTTACAATTTTTAACCTAGGTTTTTCAAAATTTTCAAAATTTCTTGATTTTTCTTAAATTTCTTAAATTTCTTGTTGAAATTGCATGGGATTGGTTTGCTTGAAGTGTGCGGGGGTTACGTAAGTCCTCCTCCCCAAGTTTTGGGTGAGTTTGAGGCTTTTTCTCAATTTACTGTCGTTATGCTGTCGAATTTTTGACAATTTCTAACGTTTTTCTCCTTGTTTTCTTTATGTTTTGCAGTTTAAATGCCTCCTTGACGCGGCCTTGGCAAGCGTTCCTATGGCTTGGGCATGCGCGCTCCTCATCCACCAGTTCCACAGCTCGATGAGCAGTGGTTCCGTTCTAAGGGGGCACAAGCCCGTTTCCCTTGGATCGATAGCAAGAACATAGAGTCTGGGCGGCGGGTCAACTTGGAGCAGTTGCACAGGTTTGATGTGCAAGCGGCTTTTGACAGGCTTGGGTGGGTGCCTGTCATTACTTATATTGAGACCACTCGCCCCAATCTGGTCAAACACTTTTATGCCAACCTGAAGCTTCATGGTGACGTCAACGATCCCAATCAGGGTAGGGACTTGCGCATCTCCAGCTACGTCAAGGGCGTCCATATCTCCTTCGACACTCATCAGTTGGCCGACCTGTTGGGGGTACCCAATGATGGAGACCTAGTATACTGCCCTCCAAAGGTGAAGGGCTATCTGAGTGAGGATCTACGCCGAGAGATAGCGGAGCAGATACTGAATCCTGGGGCTCCTATGAAGGCTGCTAGTCTGAAGCCCCTGGCTCGAGTTTATAGCCACATCAACCAGCACGACATTGTGCCCCAGAGCGGCCACTACAGTGAGTTATCTCAGCTCACTCAGTACATCACTTACTGCGTCTACACAGGGGAGCGGGTCTCTCTCCCTTACCTCATCATCCGGACCATGCATCGGGCGACTCTGGCCGATCAGGCCAGTAACCTCCCATATGGTCGTCTCATCACTACTCTCCTGCGGCGCCTACGAGTGAGTATGAGAGGTGAGGTGGCTATGGAGGATACCATGACCTCCGACATCGACTGGGATGCCATTCTAAGGATGCAGATGGACAATCTCCCTGTTAGTGATGACGAGTTGGAGGCTCGCCCTCGCCCACTCAGGAGGGTAGCAGCCGCAGCAGCAGCAGCAGCAGCAGCCAATGCGGCATATGCAGCAGAGGCTGAGAGTGATGATGACGATGATAGGGCAGAGGATGTACCAGTGCCAGCTCCACAGCCTATACCTGCAGCACCACCGTCTACATCTACAGTTGGACCGTCTCATCCCCCTCTAGACCCGGTGTTGAGCATGTTCACAGAGATCCGGGACACCCAGAGGGTCATCCTAGAGTCTCAGCGGGAGATGGGTCAGGAGTTGGGACGTCTGGCTCGTAGCCTACTGGTGACACAAGACCAGGTACACTGGCTTAGGGTCGCTTACGAGCGAGATTACGACATAGCGGACCTTATTCCTCCTAGGTCCCTTACCCCATGAATTTCCTTTTATTTTCTTCTCTTTTAACTGTTTATATAACATGGTAACTGTCCGATTTGTGGACTGTACCCTGTAGTACTAGTACATTTGATACTCTCTTTTCGTTTAATGAAAGTTTTATGGTTCACCCTAACTAGTGCATGTGCAAATGTTAAATTCCATATTTAATATCGTATTTTATGCTCTTTCTTAGTCCATCTCAGGTATCAAACAATGCTTAGGGTGCGTTTATATTAATATTTTTAAATTTTCCTAACTCAGTTCATTAACTTAGTTAAGTGCAATATGGTCTGTGGACAGCGTGGTCGTCCGTCTCCGACTTGCCGGCCGATAAGATCTCTGAGATTGACCAGCCAGCTGGGTTGGTTTAGCCCGAGAGCTCTGATACCAAGTTGTCACACCGCAATTCTGAACCAACCAGAATGGTGTGAGTGAACCGTCACTGAACCAACGGTTCACACCAGGATCTCGAATAGACCGTGTCCACTCATACAAACCATTGCACATAACCACAATCAGAATATAAATAATACAACGGAAGTCTTTAAATAAATGAACTGATTATCTATTGATAAATTTAAATAATATAATCAATTATCCAAATTTTCAAACATAAAATATAATATCTTTACATCCACTTATTCCAACTGAAAATAAATGAAAATAAATAAAAGTCAATCAAAGGTACACGCAGAAAGGGCACTCGCATGAAGCGTCATGCTCGTCCTCTCCTGCCTGTACATCCAGAGCGGCAACACCACCATACGCCGGAGCGCTCATATAGTCGTCCACCGTATAACCTGCATCAATATCTAAAAAACATGTATATATACAAAGGGTGAGCTCACAGATTAGCTCAGTAAGACAATCAGACAGTTTCACAATATTATGCATGAGTAACAATCATTTTATGTTGTGGTCTGGTTTAAGTTTACAATGTGCTATAGAAAGGTTTGGTGGCCCCCGCACCTCTATACATGAGTGTGTGGCACCGCATAGTAGATCACACCACCACCGGCCCACATGCACCCATCATGGAATAGAGATAGAGCTAAGGTATCCCCGTACCTCCCCTGATACCCTACCCATACCAATACCTAAGCCCCTACTGGCCAGGGCTTGCAAACTGGGCTTGCAACTAACCAATCCTATATGTCATCAATGTATACTCTATCCCAGCACAGCCGTCTACGGCATAGAGATAGAGCTAAGGCATCCCGTACCTCCCCTGATGCTCTATCCGCAACTAACCCACTAGGATAGAACAATACGCAGGTAGACCCTATCCCAACATAACTCCCTACGGCATAGAGATAGAGCTAAAGCATCGTGGATAAGCCAACGTCGACCTCGAAGACCACAGTGCCACATCACCATGGCCAGGCCAGCATCAATATCGGAGACCATCGTACTACGACCTTCCCCTGATGCCCCACCCGTACCAAGCATGTTAAGATAGAATACTACAAAAAGTGCCAGTGTGAGGAATGATCCCAGGCTCCATGCCCCACTCCACACACTAACGAAAACAATCACATGCCTAACAATCACATCCTATCAATGCATGAACAATAATAATAACTGAAAGTAAAGGATGGCATGTGAATATGCACTAACATCACATCATATATATTCAGGTTATTAACAACGATTTACTGTCCATTAATTATTAGGGTTTAGGTCAGATTCCCTTACCTGACGCTCGTTTGATAGCTTGCTCTACGTCGCAAGATCCAAACGTGCTATCACAAAGTCCTACATAATATTAGGGTTTCATTAGAATAGTTTCATAGGGTTTCACGTTGGTTGGAAAACCAACAAGGTCACAAAAATACTCTCACAGAGCTAACCGGTTGCATATACCGGTCGCAGCTCTGTGGGAAAGACTGGCGACCGGTATGGTCAGCCGGTCCCCACAGACCAGCCCCCGGAAGGTAACGGTGGCAACATACCGGTCGCACAGGGTGCAACCGGTATAGTCGACCGGTATGTCTCCGAAAGACCATACTTTGGGTTTTTCGACTACAGTCGATCATTCTCCATGGTTTCCAGGGTTTCACCTATCCATTCTAAGTCTAAGCTTTGAGTTAGAATTGTCTCCAACTCATTCAAGTCTAGTTTAGATGATAACCATCCTAGAACTCGAATCTAGGGTTTGACGGCAACTTAGGGTTTAATATCCAATTTAGGGTTTTAGATCAATACCTATTTTGCATGGTATTGATCCACCCATACAACTATCCTAGAGTCATAGAGTAAGAAGAATGGTTAAAATACTTACCGTCGACTGGCGTAAAGTGAGCGTCGTCGAACGATAATGGCGGCACCTCCTTCTTCTTCCTAGCTCCTTCTCCTTTCCAACCTCCTTCTCTTCTCTAGGGTTTGTGAGAGACAATGGAAAGGATTTGAGGAGGTTTAAGAGTGTTTATATAGGGAGGGTCGGACAGCTTAGCTGGGTATGCGACCCTTCCCTTATTTTAAGTGTTTTTGGGTCGATTTGATACCTGGGATCTCGATCTCTTTCACGCCCTTGGTCCATTTGACTCGACCATGATGGGTAAACCTGGTTCAAGGTGGTAAGACCGGGTTAGATTTACACGGGTCTTACACCTTGGCTAGTAATGAAGCTCTTACTCTCCTCATCCTCCTTACACATTAAAATCTGATTGTATCTCGAATAAGCATCCATAAAAAATAATAATTCATGTCCCAATAGTGCATCTATCAGTTGATCTATTCGAGGCATGAGGTAGCTATCTTTGGGGTAAGCTCTATTGAGATCAGTAAAGTCAATACATATTCTCCACCAACCTCTCAATTTGGGGACCATTACAACATTTGATAACCATTCAGGGTATTTCACATTTCTAACGAATCCCGTTTGCAATAACTTGTCCACCTCTTCATTGATGATCTCTTGCCTCTTAAGATTGAAGCTCTTCTTCTTTTGTCTGACTAGCCAGTGCTGAGGGTTGATAGATAAACGATGCTCCATGAGCTCTCTATCGATGCCAGGCATATCTACTGCCGACCATTAAAAGACGTCGACATTCTCTTGGAGAAAGGCGATGAGGTCATCACACATCTTCCCCTGTAATAAAGATCTGATATGGAAAGTGTGCTCTAGCTGGTCCTCTAAGATGGGTATCGGGATGAGCTCCTCAGCTAGAGTGCCACGGTCCTGGTAGAGGTCGTCTCGGAGGTCATCTATAATGATGGACTAGACCGACACTTTCTTCTTTCCTTCAGTAATTTCCTTCTGCTTATCTTCTTCGCCAAGGTCTTTAATGGAAGGGGCAGAGGATTCTCCTTTAGTTTTCTTCTTGTTCAAGCCTAGTTCTATGGCATAGCACTGCCTTGAGATCCTCAGGTCACCTCGACACTCTCCAGTTCCATGATCAGTTGGGAATTTAAAGAGTTGGTGAAAAACCGACAAACAGCTCCTCAACCTATGTAGGGATGGGTGCCCGAGGATGGCGTTGTAGCTATCCTAAGTTCTACCACCTGGAAGTCGACATTTATCACCTTCTGAGTAGGCTTTTTTCTAATCATGAATGGCAGATGGATTCCTCCTTCACACATACCGAACACCGGTGAAACCGGTTAGGGAATAGACCGTTGGTACAAGCATGTCATCGGTGAAGTGGATCTTCAAGAAGGCATGGTAACATAGGATGTCGGCGTCGCTTCCTGTGTCAACTAGTATGCGACTGATGTTGAAGTTTGAGACAACTGCAATGATCACAAGTACATCCTTGTGTAAGGAGACGACATTGATGAGGTAGTCATCGCTGAATATGAAGAGGTCCCCCATCCTCGACTTCTTGTGGGTTAGATCGATGATGTCTAACTCTCTGGTATACACCCATGCTGATCTAGCAGAGGTGTTTCCCATGGTCGTTCCTCCAGTAATGAGATACAAGCTCTGAATTACAAAGCAGGCTCTATGTGAAGTCACCCCTAGGTCCAAAGCCTCGGCATGCTAGGGGAATCCAATCTCACCCCTTGGTAGGTCCTTCTAGTAATGCTCCTTTTATCAGAACAATAGTTCTTTTGCTCTCTGTCCTCCACAACCATAAGCTGGTTCTATGGAGGCGTCTTCATCACATCACTCGACCCAATAGACCAGGTCGAGGTCCGTGCTAGCTGGGTAGGATGTGATCAAGCAGAGCTCCATGCAGGCCTCGGGTTGACCTATAGTAGATTGCACCTCCTTGCCTCTATTTAAGGGTGCTGCATTTATCATGTAGGTGAGCTATATCTCTCCACTGAGGGGAAGGCTTATCCCTGCCCCATCATCTTCACGGTCTTCATCATCTTTTCGACTGTTGTTTTTCCCAGCTTCTATCTAGCAGTCATTAGGTTCAGAGATGATGGCCTAGGTGCTAGGAGGCCTAGGTTTCTTCTTGTCCACATATTATCCAAGCTTTCCTCTCCTGATGAGCTCCTCAATAGCATCTTGGAGATGTTGGCACTCATTAGTTGTGTGCCCATGCTCATTGTGGAAGGCGCAGAAGAAGCGCAAATTTCTGTTCCACGCATCTGGGTTCGTCTTCATAAACTTCTGGAAAGTTGTTTGCGTCTTCTCAATCGCATAAATCTCAACTAGTGTCTTGTGGAAAGGGTGAAAATCATCATAAGATTAGAAGGTGGGGGTGTCGTCCCCGGTTACCTTTTCTTTTTTCTGCTTCTTCGAAGGCTCCCCCTTGGATGAGGTGTCCTTCGTCTTCTCTGACCGCTTCTTGTCTATGCTGGGAACGGCGGTTACCCTGTTGTAGGTCCTTTTTGTGGCCAAGTTAGCCGTTGCACACTTTTCGTACCGAGTGTGGAGCTCGGTGAGGGTGGTAGTTGGTTTTTGGTCACTAAAAATAGTAGATTCGAGTCCCTGATGCCTCTCTAGAGGGTGGTCATGTGGACTAAATCTTCGATGCCCTTTATCTGAAGAGTCTCCGTGTTGAACCTGTCGAAGAAGGCTCGGAGTGTTTCACCTTCCTCCTGTACGCAGTCATTCAGGTAATAGGATGTCTTTTTTTGTACTCTTCAACTCTGAATAACACAAAGTTTCTTCCATTCTTATGCTTGTTATCACACTCCTTATTGTTTCAAATGATGCAGGAATGATTGGTGTGCTATTTTTATCACATTTCCATTGTTCTTTGTCCCTTTTTTTGTTTTGTTTTCTTATTCACCATTACATATACGCATTGTTTCTATGGTTCCCCTTTTCAAATTCAAAAATTTCCCTCCATTGTTGAGCTATGCATACTTTGGTAATTGCTCACCCTTTGTTAACCATGTATCTCTCTTTAATATGCTCCTAATGTGCTCCTTATTGACAAACCATGTTACTTGCTTTTGTCGTTTCATTATACTATTGCATGGTAATTGCTCACCCTTTGTTAACCATGTATCTCTCATTAATATGCTCCTAATGTGCTCCTTACTAGCAAACCATGTTACTTGCTTTCGTTGTTTCATTATACTATTGCATGGTTATTGGTGTCTCTCCTCTTCACCATGGAGTAAATTAGTTAGCTACTAATGTGGACCGTAATGGTCTTCTCTGGGTTTGATAATGCTACACTAAGTGTTACATTACTTGAATTATTGAAGTTCTATTTGGTTTCTATTCCATTTTCACGTTCTAACTATCTGAATTGTTCCCTTTGTTTGGTTGATAGCCTTGATGTTTGAACACCTATATTCTCCCAAAATTTCTAATTTTCCTATTTAGTAATTTATCCAAATCACTGTAAATTCCTTCCAACTTTTTATGCTTGAGTGTTATGTTCCTAAATTATTCTAGTTCATCTATAATCTCTCTCTTTCCCTTTTTCTTCATGGTTACTTACATGCTTTTAATTCTATTCTTTCATGCTACATTTTCTAACTTGTTTCCCTTGTTTCCCTTGTTTATTCTTTTTCTGTTACAAGATAGATGGCTTCTGGAAAAACTACAACCAAGCGACCATGAAGCAACCCTCCTCTTGTACTAGATTCAGTTCGATTTCGATCCCTCAACACATAGGCATCATATTCCAAGTTTGAACGTAAGTCGGTTATTTGAGGGCGGCAAGTGAACTTCCCAGAATTAGAAAAATTCGATGTCAGGCCACTTTTGATGCGATGGGGTGGTCTCCCATGCTAAAAATTGGGATTGGCACCAGGCTAAATATGGTAAACATTTCTACTGCAACTTGGAAGTCGAAGGTGGCATGGGGAATTTAAACATGCCCAAAATCTTTGTATTTCTAGCAGAGTCAATGGCAAGGACATAAAGCTAAGCACTGAACAACTGGCGGGTCTTCTCGGTATTTCCATGGTTGGAGACAATGAGTTCAACACTAGCAAGGACAAGGACTTCTTAACTGAGACACAGAGGTTAGAGATCTAGAACCGGCTTTTAATGCCCGGAGAATCATTTCAAGTGAGCAAATTATTTCCTCTCCCTCGAGTTTACTGCAGGATTCTCCAGTATAATGTCATGCCTCAAAGTGGTCACTTAGATGAGCTCTCCACTCTCCACGTTTGGCCAGTTCCTGACTGATCGAGTTGTAGAGTGTCGGCCCACCTGCCTACCTTACATTCTCATGCGGACCATGATTGCGGCAGCCGAGGACACTTGGGCGTTGCGAAAGGGCCATTTGCCTTATGGTAAACTGTTGACATCACTATTCTAGGGTCTGGACATAGATGTACATGAGGAGGAGCCTTTCGAAGCTGTAGTGTTTGCACCCTTCAACTGGCATGCCATCATCAAGATGAAACTTCATGATGTGGTGTTGGATGATTCGGTGCTAGAGGCTCATGCACATCCTAGGGATCCCTAGCACAGCAGTTACCCGAGGAGGTTGGAGAGGAGGCACAAGCTCATGAGCAGACAGACGGTGTAGCCATAGGGCTGGCTGGTTCATCTAGGACTCTGGCTACCTTGGATGACATCATGGACAAGATAAACTTGATGGCTTCTTACCAGACATAGCAGAAGAAGAAGACACACGACTTGAAGAATCAAGTTCGGTGGTTCCAACACATCATGACTGGCTTCTCCACCCGTCTTAACATATACCAGACGACTTTGACGAGGGCTGGTATTCTATTAGCAAAGGATTTTGAGGTGGCCACGGTGGCAGCGGCACTGCCACGGACCTACCAGAGACTGCATGTACCTACCCCACCTCTTCGGACTCCAAGAAGTAATAGATCGTGATGTTCTCTTCTCTTTTTCTTTTTCTTTTTGGTCCAGTTGTAAAGAGAGATTTTTGGGCTATTTATGCAAGGAATAGATGTTCACTCTTTCTTTTTTCTTTTTTTTACCTAAATTATGTTTGAGGATCATTTTGGATATTTTATCTCATCATATGTATGGAGTTTCCTTTTTCTTAATGGTGTTAGCATTAATTTCTAATCTTTTCCTAACTTATTATGCCTGGTTATATTTTTCTTAAACACACAACACACATATTTATTTCGTTACATAGTTACTATTTATGCTCTTGGGATTTTTATTACCTAATGCTCAATTTACTATCAACATGGTTATGGTAGTGGTTGAAGGGTATCGATATCGGAGCAATGCTCTAATACCAAACCTGTCACACCCCAAATTTACGATATGTAAAATTTCGACAGGCAACTGGACCACCGATCATTTTAATAATAGTCCAACGAGGATACATGCTTAGAGGATACCAAAACCAACCGTCGTTCCTTCCATAATCCCTATACATAGTAATCTAACATAACGGAAACATACTAAGTAAATTGAGCTCTAATTGTATTTGAAATAAATATACTAGTACTTATGGTTATTCTCAGTCTCAACCAATCAAGGAAAACATAACAGTTTAGCCCCAATATAGTGGGCACTACTTGATAGAAAGATTTAATTAATATAAACAAATGTTTAATAACAAGTTTCTAGGCTGAAACGGTTTTCTACTTCTATGCATTTCCTTCACGTCCACATCCCATGGCTTGGTTCATCGTCTCCATGACATGCTCCTTCAGAGTGTTCTGGGTTTGGTTGGAATGCCTTCACGATTCATCTCCATAGTACATGCAGATACAACAAAAAAGAGTGGCAATCACAAGGGTGAGCTTTCCAACTTGAGCTCATGAGAGACAGACAAGCAAGCAATCATATGAATAGATTATAACATAGCAAGAGTTAGGTGTAATGTATGCCAAATATGCTATGGTAAGGCCTAGCCACACTTCTCCGAAGCTGACTATAACCTCCATGCATGGGAGTAAATGGGCACTTACCAGCCTACTCCAATAGCCCTGGTAAAACCACACTACATCCCAGTCATAATGGTGATCAGGTATTAAGTCCGGCCAGTGACTCCTCCAACGAACACTTCTGATCCTTCCCCCCTCATCACTCCATCCTACCAGTACCTGACCCTTACTGACCAGGGTTACACACTGGGTTCTGTCACTAACTAGTCCTATATGACATCATATGTACTCTCTCAATACTCTCGAAGGATTCCCAGACCATCCATTTTGCCCCCCCAAGATTTTGTACTCCACTAGGATATGGGAAAATACATGACAATTAGTTTGCTTAACAGGTCGGATTCAGTGGTCCACGACCCTTTCACCAATACCTACTAAGCATCCATAATCACAACCACAATCAATCATAGTATAGATGCAATGCATGGAGAAGAGACAGTCATTGGACGGCATATTATTCATAATGTAAGTACAAGCATGCAACATCAATCATCATCATATTTCAAATACACCAAAATTAGGTCAAGGTTCTGTTCCTCACCTGATATCACGTAATTGTGATTATCTTTGCTAGAATAACCAATGTTTATCCCGCAAGAACCAATTCCTTGGTCGTGTGAAGCTGCTGTGGATGGAGGGAAGATAAGTGGGATAGGAGGGTTATAAAAGTCTAAAACAATAAAGGCAACAAAACGTTCAAGGGTAAAATCATCAATGAAAAAAAATAACTTTAACTCTGTTAAAAAAAGGGGATGATTGTCTTTTCAAGATACTTTTGAGGGCATTTGTCCTTTAAGTATACTACAGGGAGGAAACCGTATTTTGATTTTCACCTAAAAACGATTTTTGATTATTTTTGCATGTAAGTTTAATCAACATTTATTTTTTAGCTAGATTAAAATAATAATTTAATATTTTTTTTAATAAAATTTGCTCTAACCCTCTCTCCCCGGCTTTGTCACCGCTACCCCTGAACGTAAACATGGGTCGCCCAAACAATTTCCAACGGTCTGTCAAACTCAAAGTAAGTTTTTTTAGGTTTCTGCTTCTTCTTTCTCCTTTTCTTCCACTTGCAACACCGCTGCTTCGAGGTATCTATCTGTGTCGGATCTGTTATTTGCTTTCATGAAGTATGGGGTTCCTATCTTCTTCTTCTCGTTGTTTTTTATCTCTCGTTTTCATATGAAGAACTTGGATTTGAATGATAGACATGGTTTTCGTTGTTCTTTTTGGCCCAGCCTGCATTATCCATAGGAAACATTGGGCATTTAGTAGTCGATCTCTTAGGGCCCGTTTGATAAAACTTCTGCTTCTGGATTCTATGGATTCTGGCTCCCAGGGAGCCATTTTGGAGTAGAAGCGCGTTTGATAAGTCCAGTTAGATTCCAACTCCCACAGAGTGTACCGGATTTAGAATGACTCCAGAATCCAAAATTTTGGAATCATAAATACTTGCTCCAAGCTGTTGGATCAACTTTTTAAGAGAAAAAAAAGAGTCGACACTCACATGACTATCACTTGACCACCACCACCACCACCACCACCACCACCACCACCACCACCACCACCACCACCACCACAACCACCACCACCGCCACCACAACCACCACCACCGCCGCCTCCACCTCTACCACCACCACCACCGCCGCCGCCTCCACCACCACCACCAACACCACCGCCCACCACCCACCACCACCACCACCACCACCACCACCACAACCACCACCACCGCCACCACCACCACCACCACCGCCACCACCTCTACCACCACCACCAACACCACCACTGCCGTCGCCTCCACCACCACCACCAACACCACCGCCCACCACCCACCACCCACCACCACCACCACCACCACCACCACAACCACCACCACCACCACCACCACCACCACAACCACCACTACCACCACCACAACCACCACCATTGCCACCACCACCACCATCGTCGCCGCCACCTTTACCACCACCACCGCCTCCACCACCACCACCAACACCACCACCCACCACCACCACTACTACGATTGTTTTTCTAGACTTCGATTGGAGGGATAGTGTGTTATCAAATATGTTTCTAATCCAAAGATGCTCTAAAATCCATTTCAGAATTGCGTTATCAAACAAGTTTCTACTCCAAAATAATCCTAGAGTAGCTTGGAGTAGAATCCAAATTTGAACCAGAATCCAGAATCCAGAAGTAGAAGTTTTATCAAACGAGCCCTTAGGCTCCGTTTGATAACTCTCCAAGAGAACAGTTTTTATGTTTTTTCGTTCTCACAGAACTAAAGAATAGTTAAAAATAGCAAAAAAAACGTGTTTGGCAAATTGGGTCTGTTCTTTCGTTGAACTGAAAGAAAAGATCAACTTCCAACCGTGTTGTATCATTCCTCTATTCCTCTCTGTTCGTGCACTCTCCTGGTTCTCAACATCGAGCGCTCTCCAGAGGCAAAGAACCCTGGTTCTCAAGATCGAGAACTCTCCTCCAGTGGCGATACTCAGGTATGTTCGTCCACAAGAATTCCGCCCTCTCTATTTCCTTCTCTCAACATCGACTGCAACCAAACGAATGAGAATTTTTTTTTCAGTCTGGTACGAGCTCCACCAGCGGCGAAGGGATTCTGCAACTATTACGCCCTTTTCATCTCCGCAACTAGCTTCTATCTCGATTTCCTGATGAGTTAGTTCAGATATTGCCTCCTCCTCCTCTTCCTATCTCTCTCCATCTACATAGGATTTGTACCTGAAACGGTACCTAGGGTTCAAAAAGATATAATCAGAAGAGAATTTCATGAATCACTACCTAGGGTTTCTGTGTTTTTGCACCTGGGGATTCAATCAAACTCTTTGGATTTCTGTGTTTTTTTGCATCTGGGGATTCAGTTGTGGTTCTCAGTACATTGTTAGAGGCGGCTGGGATTTGCTTTGCTGTCCTTAATTTCTTTGTGCTCAGCTCTTGTTGTGCTTTTTCTCAGTACATTGAATCTAAAAGCAAGTGTTCGTTCTCGGCAACAGGTAACTTCCTCTTCTCTCACTCTTTGCCAAACAACCTTAAGGCAAAAGAACAGCCAAAAACACTATTTCCAAAACAGAACAAAAAAAAAAGACCATCTCTTCTGGTTCAGAACAAGAACAGTTGAGAACGTTACCCAACGGAGCCTTTTAGTCTCTTCTACGAGAGCAGATAAAATCGGTAATTTGGATGATCCCCTTGTTCTGCATTGCGTTGGCAACGACGCTTATTAACCTATTCCCCGAAGCCTTCTTGCTTTGGCTCTTGAAGGTATTTTTCAAGTTTCACCTTCAAGACTTTTTTCTCTTCCCTTCTTTTTCGACTCCTAATATGATCATAGGATGAACTTAAACATGTTGATGTAAGGATATTTATAAACCTGTTGTTTTTCTAACTTTTGCAAGCACTTCGTTTATTTTTCTTTATTTTGTTAGGTCGTTGGCATATTTAATGGTGAATGGTAGTTACATTTTTCACTTAGAAGATTTTAATAGAACTGGAAAATGAAGGACCATGATTCAGTTGGTCACAGATTGAATAACACACGAAAAACTTTACCTGTTTAGATGACCATAAACTTCCACGCCCACCCAATAAAAGAAAAATAGAGAGATGAGGAGAAAAGGACATTGTTACTTTGTTTATTGTGGTAGAAGAAAATTGCAATTGATCCAGATTAGGGCTGCAACAGGGTTTGGTTGGACCGGGTTTTTCAAAACCCTAATCCCAACCTGACTATTTAAATTCAACCCTAACCCTGTCCAACCCTGCTAGGGTTAAAAAATTTACAACCCTAACACTGACCCTGGCAGGGTTGAGCCTAACCCTAACCTGCCCTGTTTGACCCTGACAGGGCCGGGTTAACCCTGATTAACCCTGATTCAGGGTTAGATTGATCCTGATATTGACCCTGATTGACCCTAAACATACAACAAATTATCAAATTAAATTATAACTTAAAACATATGGCAAATACAATCAACCTATGATATTCTTTTAAGAACCTAACAAATACAAACCAAATCAGTTTAAGTGTTTAACAAGGAACAAATACAAATCATAACCAGTTTAAGTGTTTAACATAAAGATCTAATAAATGGGAAAAAAAATGATGGTCATGAACTCATGATCTGCAATTTGGCCTTCCCAACTCCCATCCTTGGTCCTCCTCTCACTCACAGTACATATTTTTTACAAAAAAAAAAAAAAAAAAAAAAAAAGAAGAGAAAAAACCATTACAAGTAAACCCATTATATCAATGCCACAAAGTAAAAGAGAAATAAAATCAACTCTAATTCTCCAAAGTCTAAACATACAATACCAAATTTTAGGTCTAACCATCAAATGACTCAAACTTAAAACATCATTGTCCCCGCTCCTCAAGCAAATCTGAAAATATAATTAATGTAATAAAAAAATCAATAAAGACAATCTATTTCATAATGCATGTAATTATTAATAGTTGTGATTGAGCTTTTTACTTGCTTCCACCTCACACATGTCATCCAAATTTTCTTCATTACTAAGGGCTGGTTCCTTTCATAGCCAATCCTGTGAGCACACCAAAGACTACTAATTTTCGTGTCAATGAGCTACGAAAATGATCAAGAATCCGACCACCAGTGCTAAAAGCAGATTCTGAAGCAACAGTTGAGATAGGAATTGATAAAATATCTCGAGCCATCTTACTAAGAAGGACAAATCTTGAGCTATTCATCTTCCACCAATTCAAAATGTTGAAATGAGCGGAATTACTGACAAGACCTTCCAAAAGATAACGATCAATGATCCAAATGATGAAGTCTGATTTTGCATAAGGAATTTGTTAAAACCCTTAGTAGACCCGACAACATTATCTATATCAGATGTTTCAGTTGGAACAACATCCACTACACTATGAGATAACTCATGCATTTGATAATGCTTTAATAAACGGTCTATGACATCTAACACATTTGCAATTTTCACTTCAACCTCAGATGTAGGATACAAGTTTGAATAGCAAAACCTCACAAAGTTCAATTTGCGTCGAGTATCAAGAATAGATGCAATTACCAAGAAGATATTAACTCTATCTGCAGAATCCCAATATTTTTTAAACTTTTCCAGCGTGGTCAATGCTATATCACGACAAATGGGATCTTGACTTCTTGACCAATCTAACAATGTTGATTCAATTCCATGAACTTCTTGCAAATATAAACTAGAAGTGATATAAAGAGACCCAGACAAATGTGTGGTGGCAGTGTAAATATTCGCTAAGAAATCACAAAAAACCTTTGTTTTTTTTCCAATCTTCTTCACTAAGAATCATATCCCTGCAATCCATTTTGAAGTTCATGTCCCTATCCTCTAGGCATTCAAAAGCCTTTTGAAACTGTAAAATAGTTTATAACATAAAAAATGTAGAATTCCAATGAGTAGAGACATCTAGACACAAGTTTTTCTTACATTGAATTTTTTTATGCTCACAACACTCCTTAAACTGTTGTAACCTTGCAGGTGAACCTCTCACATATTTCACTACAAAACGAATTTTATCAATGCAATCCCCAACATATTTGTAGCCTTCCTTAACAATCAAATTCAAAACATGTGCACAACATCTCACATGAAAGAATTTACCATTTAACAATAACTCATTTTTCTTGGTAAACCTCATTTTTAACAACCGAACTGCCACATCATTATTAGATGCATTATCTACAGTAATAGTAGATAGTTTCTCTATACCCCAATCTAACAGGCATGACTCCAAAACATTATTGATAATTTCACCACTATGTGGTGTTGGGACTTCACAAAATTAATGATCCTCTTTTGTAGATTCCAATCTTTGTCAATGTAATGTGCTGTAAGACACATATAATCAATATTTTGGTTTGAAGTCCACATATCAGTAGTTAGGTAAACATGATAATTACATCTCTTAAAAAGACCTTTCAGTTTTTTTTTCTCCTCCACATGATATGCAAAACAATCTTTTGTCACAGTGGTATGTGACACAAGATTAAACCTAGGTTGCGCTGCTTTCATTACTCTTTTAAAACCCTCCCTCTCTACAAACTTAGAAGGCAATTCTTCCTTTATAATCATACGGGCAACCTCCTTTCGGATCAATTTTTAGTCAAATTTCCAAGTTGAGATACTGTTGGTGATCTTTCCATCATTCTCATTAGCTGAAATAGCCAAGATTTTTTTGTTTCTTTTCAGTTTTACTATATGGATATTGCCAACATTTATCCAAATGACGTTTCAATGTACTTGTGCCATGCTCACTAGAACATCCAAATTCTTTATTGCAATATTTGCCATTACATCTTCTAGGTCTTGAACCATCAGCAGGTATAACCTTAGTAAAATGATTCCAAACACTTAATGGTGGTAGTTGTGCTAGTTTAGATGATACCTCAGAACTAGCATTAGAACCTGATGAAGAGCTTGGCTGATTTTGATTTGAGCTTGGCTGATTTTGATTTGAGCTTGGTTGATTTTGATCCATCATTGATATCTGTAAAAAATATCAAACATGAAAAATTTAAAGGGAATCCATGAGGTCAAGCAGTGGCTTTTTAAATAAAGAGAATGAAAAGTCAATACCTCTATTTCACTAGGTTTGAAATCCTCATGCAAAATTGATTGCAGGGCAGAAATGATAGTCTACATAATTAAATGACAAAGAAATGCTTTAATAGATGGTCACAAAAGTGGAAGAATAAATGTGAGTGAGAAATGAAAAGAGAGTAGTAGATACTTTATATTTAGAGCCCTTTTCTTTGCTGTTTTTTTTTTAAAGTGGGATTTAGATGTTAGGTTTAGAGTTATATTCTGTCCTAAGTGCTATGTAGTTGTCCAGTTTTTATGTCTATTTTCTTGTCTACTAGAATATGACGATTCAATTTAAATAAAAAATCCCTTAACTTTTGCAACCTTTTATTTTTTATTTTTTTTCTCATCTGAGACCAAATGATAAGGAGTAAAAGGGTTGTGGTTTCACTGCTTTCACCTGCATTCCAATAGAAAGATTACTAAATAAACTGGGTACGCCCCAACCTTAGTGTATGCTTTCCCTTTAAAAAGGTTGGTGCTTTGGTGCTATTGGACTTTAAGTCATCTGATGCTACTGCCCAAGTTAGAGAGATTGATACAAGGTTTGAGGAATCAAATAAGATTGAGCCATCTCAATTCGAACAATTACCAATTCAATCTAACTCTGACCAATCTGGAACCGGGCTGATTCAAAATCTCGAACCTTGGATTGACAACAAATATCCCTTAAATGTGTAAGACGACATGGAGGTTGAATCATGAATGGAAATATTTCTTGATTCCCAGTATTATTTCAAAAACCCCAAAAGAAAATTCCTTAATTTTACTTACAGATTAGGTCTACTAAAAAAAAAAAAAAAATCACAGATGATTAGTAATAAGACTGGTCGGAATGGCAAGGAACACAAATTCCTGTCAGACATTACAATAGGATGGTCTACCATCACAGAATAAATGCGCCCCACAAGTGATTAGTTGAGATTTAACACTGTAGAGTCAAGACAGAAGATTTCCCCTAAACCCAAAACTAAACTGACTACTATTAAATGATTATAACCTCTGATTTCAGAACTTTCAACTAGACCTGATTTAATTACATGTCTTTTTCTGATTATCAAACACTAGAATAAATTATCATGCATTCAAGCTACAATTTCAGTTTCATCAATATAATATTGGAAAATACAAACTAATTTCATCAGAGGCTGTATCCTCAGAAGCAGAGGCAGCCAGAACTGGAGATTTGGGCAACTCTTAGGTCAAAAAAGAAGTCAATGGCAAGGGAAACTAAATAGAGGTCATTTGCATCTACTTAGGAGTAAAATAAACAATAGTATAGAGAAAGTTGAAGGAGAACACTGAAACTCCAGTAATATCAACTAGTTAGAAAATTAAAAGAACCAGGAAAAAAGAAGCATGGTTTCAATCATCAGAAGTTGCAGAGAAGAACCAGAAGAAGAGGAAGAAGATAGAACTCACATTGAGGTGCTCTAATCTTGCTTTCCCCGTAAAGCTTATCAAGAAAAGAGGGTTGCTACGACGGTGAGTTGTGCGATGAGAGTCATGAGAGAGCGTCGAGAGTCGAGAGATCGGAGAGATTGAGTGACAGAGAGTTTGGAGTCGTTGTAGTCTTTTAGGGTTTCGTACTTGATGGCAAAGGGGATTCAAGGATGACAATCCTAATTAATTCCCTTTGTTGCAGGATCTTTCTTTAATCCAACCTAGAAATCAGAATAGAGACTTTAAAGAAAATTTGGCTTATCTAAGAATCTGACCGTTGGTTGTTCTTCAAACTTGAAGGAAATGATCTTTAGGATGTATTTGAAGACATATCCAAAGTTGGAGATGATCCGATCACAGATGAGAGAGATGTGATTTTTTGAAAACTACCTATCATCTGAAAACGGGACTGGTTTAGTTAGAGCTGGTCGATATGATTTTAATCTTTAATCCCACGAGCTTTCGTTGATCAAATCAGCACTTAATGGTATCGCAATTCAGTATGCAATAATAAGAACTTGAAGGAATTAACAGAAGGACAAGAAAACCATAAAACAAAATATTTCGGTTGAGTCTCACAACCTATGAGACTCAACCAGAAAATCAGGAGCTAAACTCTCTTCTTTTTTCTGGTCTAAATCTGCCCCAGCCTTCTTTTACTTCTTACTTATATAATTTGTAAGATTACAAAATAATAAGAAATCCTAACTAAAATAGAAACTTCCTTTTTAGAGAATAGGAAAGTTTCCAAACACTTTTAGGAAACTAAATTTAAGAAAGTTCTTAGTTTCCAAACAATTAAAATTCTAAATAATTAAACTATATTTTAGGAAAGAAATAAAAAAAGAGTGAAAAATGACTAGTAGCTCGGGGATTCACTCAGACATACGGGATCGACTATCAGGAGACTTTTGCCCCAGTTGCAAAAATGACTACTGTCCGAATTATCTTAGCATGTGCTGTGCATTACCATTGGGATTTCCAACAGCTAGATGTGAAGAATGCGTTCTTACACGGGGATTATCCACCTGGCCTCTCAAACCACATTAGTAGTGACAAGGTGTGCAAATTGAAGCGTGTATTGTATGGATTGAAACAGTCTCCTAGAGCATGGTTTGGAAATTTTCACAGGGCCATGATAGGATTCGGCTACACTCAAAGTAACGCGGATCATACTCTGTTTATAAAGCACTCTGGTGGGACTATTACAGCACTACTGGTGTATGTTGATGACATCATAGTTACAGGAAATAATGATGCTGAAATCACGAAGTTAAAGGCATTCTTGGGACAGGTTGAGATAAAAGATCTAGGAAAGTTAAGGTATTTTCTTGGGATAGAGGTAGCCCGATCTTTTAAAGGGTTCTTTCTATCTCAAAGAAAACATGTTTTAGATCTCTTAACAGAGACTGGTATGCTTCGTTGCAGTCCGTGTAATACTCCATTAGACCCTAACACTAAAATCAAAGAAAAAGATGGCGCAACAGTCGATAAGGGAAGGTATTAGCATTTAGTTGAAAGGTTGATTTACTTGTCTCATACTTGCCCAGACATCGCCTTTGTAGTCAGTTTGGTGAGCCAGTTCATGCATGATCTGTCACACTCCAATCCCGACTGAACCAGAAGTGTGAGTGAATCGTCACTGAACCAACGGTTCACATCAGGATCTCAATAAGACCATGTCCACTCATACAAACCATTGTACATAACCATAATCAGAATATAATAAAAATACAGCGGAAGTCTTAAATTGAATGAACTGAATTCTCTATTGATAGTTTAAATAAAATATCCAATTATTCTCCACACCAAAACGTAAATAAATATCCTTATATCACAATTATAAATCCGACTGAAAATAAATAAAGAAACAAAACCAACATCCTAGAGGTACACGTAGAAAGGGCACTCGCATGAAGCGTCATGCTCGTCCTCCCCTGCTTGCACTTCTAAAGCAACAACACCTCCATACGCCGGAGCATCCATGTAGTCCTCCATAGTATAACCTGCATCAATATTTAAAAACATGTATATATACAAGGGTGAACTCATAACTTAGCTCAATAAGGCAATCATACAATGCAACAAACATATGCATGAGTAACATTCACATCATGGTCTGTTTTTAAGTTTGCAATGTGCTATAGAAAGGATTGGCGGCCACCACATCTCTATACACGAGTGTGTGAAACCGCCCAATGGATCAAACACCACTGTCGTCCCACATGCACCCACCATGGAATAGAGATAGTGTTAAAGCGTTCGGATCAAACAATGCCAACACTTCCCCTGATACCTACCCATACCAACACGTAAGCCCCTATTGACGAGGGCTTGCAAACTGGGCTCGCAAGTAACCAATCCTAATGTCAAACAGTGTATCCTAATGTCAAACAGTGTATCGCAACTAACCAATCCTAGAGCTAGAGTCTAGTGGCCAGGCTAAAGACCACAGTGCCACTTCCTCCCCCTGATACCCTACCCGCACCAAGCATGCTAAGACAAAACGATACGAAAAGGTGCTAGTGGGAGGAATGATCCCAGACCCCCGGCCCTTCCTATTCCATACACCAACGAAAACAATCACATGCCTAACAGTCACATCTTAGTATAGCGAGTATGCATGAACAATAATAATAACTGAAAATAAAGGATGACATGCGAATATGCACAAATATCAGTCCACAGAATCATAGTTATTAACAACGTTTTACTGTTATTAAATTATTAGGGTTTAGGTCCGATTCCCTTACCTGACGCTTGTTTGATAGCTTGCTCCGCGTCACAGAATCCAAACTTGCTATCACAAGGTCCTACACGACGTTAGGGTTATGTTAGAATAGTTTTTCTTAGGGTTTACGTTGGTTTAAAAACCAATAAGGTCAAAACACTTCTCATAGAGCAGACCGGTCGCAGGTACTGGCTGCGGCACTGTGGGGGAAAGATGCGACCGGTATGGTCGACCGGTCCCCACAGACTAGCCTCCGGGAGATACCGGTTGCATAGGGTGCGGCCGGTATGGTCAACCAGTATGTCTCCGGAAGACCATACATCCAGTTCTCGTCTTCCGTCTGTCACCCCTATTGATTCTAGGGCTTCTCCTACACATTCTAGGTTTGAGCACTGAGTTAGAGTTGTTTCCAACTCCATTCAAGTCCTAGTTTCGATGGTTTTCAACCTAGAACTTGAATCTAGGGTTTACCGACTAGATTAGAGTTTGACGGCAAAACATGGTTTAGATCAATACCTCGCTTTGCATGCTATTGATCCAATCATGACTAACCATTCTAGAACGCTTAACGTAGAGGAAGGTTTAGGCACTTACCGTTGGTTCGTGGTAGAGTGTTCTTCATTCAAAGGCAATGGCGGCTCTTCCCTCTCCTTCCTAGCTTCTTCTCTTTCTTCAATCTCTTTCTCCTCTCTAGGGTTTGTGAGGATCAATGAAAGGGATTTTAGGAGGTTTAGGAGTCATTATATAGGTTAGGGTTGAGTTTAGGAAGCCTCCTAACATTAGGAAAGTCCTTCGGTTCGGAATTTGGAAAGTGGGACCCGCAGAGATCCGTTTCCGGATCTAAGTGGTCTGCTGCGTAGGCCATACCGGTCGACTGGTACCATCGACCGGTATGAAATATTTCATACTTTGAGGCCCGTTTTCGTACCTGATTGTCATCCGCTCTTCTCGTCTGGCACGGTGATGATTGGAACACCTGTTACGACATGAATGAAAGGTTTAGATTGGGTTTATGGAGTGCGGGTCTTACATGATCCCTACACCAAACATATAGAAGCTGTTTACAGGATATTGCATTATCTCAAGGCAGCTCCAAGGAAAGGGATTTTGTTAACTCCAAATGATCACTTAAAAATAGAATGTTATACTGATGTTGATTGGGCTAGAAGTCCAGATAGGAAGTCCATATCTGGTTGGTTATTGCACATTTGTGGGGGGCAACCTAGTCACATGGCGTAGCAAGAAGCAGAATGTGGTTGCCAGATCCAGTGCAGAAGCAGAGTTCAGAGCTATAGCCCAAGGCATATGTGAGCTTTTATGGTTATAAAGCTTGTTGAAGGATTTGCAGATTCAATATTCTCAGCCTATGACTTTATGTTGTGATAATAAAGCAGCCATCTGCATTGCTCATGACCTTGTACAACATGACCGAACTAAGCATGTGGAGATAGATCGACATTTCATAAAGGAGAAGTTGGAAAGTGGTCAAATTCAGATTCCTTTTGTCAAATCAACTGACCAGCTTGCGGACATCTTCACCAAAGGACTATCTAGAAAACAATTTCATGTCATTTTGTCCAAGTTGGGCATGCATGACATATATGCACCAACTTGAGGAGGAGTGTTGTAAGTAATGAACTGATTCACGGTTCGGTTCAATTTAAGTGGATCTGTTTAGGATAAGAAGATAAGAATGACAACTCATGTACACACATTTAACAAATGTTAAATGTGTAATGTGTGTGCTGGGGCAGCTTTATGTACACACATTTAACATGTGTTAAATGTGTAATGTGTGTGCTAGGTCAGCTCTACCTACTTTCTTTATTACCTCATTCTAGTTGATTATAAATAAAGGCATTTGGGGGTGAGGTAAATCAGCTTACTCATTCATTCTCAATCTCTGATTCAACAATGACAATTTCATAAATAACCGGAACTATTCAATAAGTTGAGGAACCAAATAGAGCTTTAGGATATGGTAGGAATTAAATAAACTTGGAGGGAAGAATCAAAGGGCACAAAACATAATTATTTATGAACTCCAGGGGTATTTTAGGAGAGAAGCAAATAAAACAATAAAACAAATAAATCGTGACTTGGTTGTCTTCAACCTCCAGCCAAGACAGGAGGCGGTAAACTAGAATTAATGGGAGCGAGAGATCTCACTCGATACCCCTTCTTTGAGATCGAAACTGAAGGGTTACTTTCCCCACCTATAGGCCTTTGGAATCTACTCAATAGTCAACAAGAATAACAACCCAAAACTGAAATAGGAAACTCTGAAACAGAACTGATGGTAGAGAGAACAGCTTGAGTTGCAGCTTTTGATTCTTCACACAAGATTGATTTTCTGGTCTTGGGCTTTGGGGTTATGGGTTGCCTTAGGGGTTAAAGGTCTTCCCAAAGTTTCAGGTTGAAAGGAGAAGTGATGAGGGAGATCTAGGGATTTCTATTGGTCTGTGATTACCACCCGGAAATAGGGGATAGATTAGGAAGAAGGAAGGAGAAGTAGGAAGGGAAGAAGAAGGAGGGGAACAGACCAAGGGAGTGGGTCTGTTCTGCTTCGCAGAGATGAAGGGGGGAGAGAGAGAAAGTGCACACCAATTCTTTTTGCCCGTAGGCACACAACCACAATAACTCAATTCATTCTTTCATTCTTCTCTGAAAATAATAAGGTAATTACATTTTCTTTTAAAGATAAAACTTTCCTAATACTAACTGAAATAAAACTAGTAACTAAATAAGATCCAAATAAAGATGGAAACCATAATCTACTAATTGCTTAATAAATATTACCTAAGTTTCTTATCTAAATTTTAAAAAATAAAAGATTACTAATATCCCAATTTAAAATTAAATCCTAGAAAGATTCCAATCCATGCCCATCTCATCTTGTGGGCCCGCTGCTGCATCATGACTGAGCTACTGGCTTGCTTGCCGGCTAGGCTGGCTCGGCTCGGGTTGGCTTCGCTGGATGGCTCAGCTTGGCTTGGCCCTTCTTTTATATACTTGTACTGCATCAGAGTATTCCCCTCCCCACGGGAGGGGTTTGGTGGTGGTAAGGTAGGACCAAGGATAATGACATATAGTACTCAAAATGATGAAGCATATATGACTTAGTACTCTGTAATATGTACAACCCTTAGGTTCGCTTCCAAGGACCAAAAAATTCACTGTGCGAAACATCAAAATTCATAGCCATAATACTCTCCACTGGAAGATATATTAATCCAAATATCTGTAAAACCCTTACGTCCTTGTGCAAGGACTAAAGCATTCATTGTACAAAGCATCAAAATTCATAACCATGATATTCTCCAATGGAAGATATATTAATCAAAACATCTATTATTTTTTATTTATTTCTTTCCGTTGCTATTTTATTCATTCCTTTCTCTTCCTTGAATCCCTAAAAATGTTGATGGGTCACTTTACCTGTAAGGGTTTGAATTTTTTGGAGCCCATACACTTGTAGGGTGTCAGTTTCCTTACTGATCCTACATTACTAAGCACATTCTCTTCTCGTTTTTGTTTTGATGTAAAAGATTGTTGATTTTTTTTTTTTTTGGCATTTTCTCGATGCCTAGCATTTTTCCTTGTGATGCAAAGGGGTCAGGAATTCTACACAATCTCTACCCTTTCTTTGCAATAGGACCTTTTACAACCAACCCAGAAAAAACCAGAATAGGAACAATGGAGAAAACATAGCTTATCTGAAGATCTGACCGATAGTTGGTCACCAAACTTGTAGGAATTGAGTTTTAGGATGTAGTTGCTATCATACTAAAATCTGATGACGATCCAACCATTGATGGAGAAGTTGTGATTTTATCAAAAACTCCTATACCCTGCTGTCGGTTATGGTGGTAGCAGCACGGAAGTGCTTGTTGTAATCTCACAGTTCCACAATGTTCGAATGGCCATAACAGTAACACAAAGATCGCAAATACTTAGGAGATGGTGGCAGAATGACTGGAGAGAAAGTAGGGCAAGAGAGGAGCAACAGGGGGAGTTGTGGTTAAGTTTCATAACCAAGAGACTCAGCTAGAACACAAACAGCTTCTCTAATCTCTTAAAGTCTAATTTTCCTGTTCTCTTTAATTCATATATATAAATATTGATGTTTACAAGCTATGGGAAGATTAACTTTCTATATAAATGTCTAAAATTAAAACATAATGTTGAATAATGGAATGACTTGTCAAACAATAGACAGAGGTCCTCTTATTTATAATGTGAGAATGAATACAAAGAAAGAAAAAGGTAGTATAGGTAATACAATGAGGGTAGTATAGGTAGTGCAAACAAATGTACAATACATGTAGTACAATGAATTTAGACAAAGAAATAAAGATAAATTAATATTTTACAACACTCCCCCTTAAGTTGGTGCATATATATCATGCATCCCAGTTTGGACAATATCATATGGAAAGATTTCCCTGGCAGGCCTTTGGTGAAGATGTCTGCTAGTTGGTTCTCTTATATGGAAGGATTTCCCTGGCAGGCCTTTGGTGAAGATGTCTGGTAGTTGGTTCTCTTATCTAACAAACAGAATCTTGATCTGTTTACTATCCAGTTTCTTTGATGGCAAAGAGGGTTTCAACACATCCAATTCATAGATCCCTCTTTGCTACAGGATCTTTATTCAGTCAAAACCAAAATTTAGCAAACAAGAGTAATTGAAATTGAACAAATAATTCCACAACTTCAAATCCATCTGTAAGAATGCTTCAAAACTTGGGATCCTTGATCTTTAGGATATGAGAAACAAGATTCCAGAAGATGAGTTTGATCCAACGGGTGGGATCGAAACCAATCTTGCCCTTAGGGGTCTCAAATAGGTATTTTAGCAAACCAGAATTATAAAATTATGAAGAAAACTCACTTATCTTGAGATTTAGCTGTTAGAAGGTTTTCAAACTTGGAGAGGAAGTGCTCTAGGATGTGTTTGATAACATATCCAAATTTGAAGGTGATTCAACCATGGATGAAGAAGTTATGAATTTTCGAAAAACCACTATTATCTGAAAACGGGAATGAACAAAATAGGAGTTTCGATTGAGTCTCAACCAGAATTTTTTTTTAATAAAAAGCTCTGGCCAACTATGCTGTCAGCATCTTCTTCCGCTTTATTTATAATGCTAAAGGGAAATACAAAAGATAGTGACTAGAGAAGGATTTTGAATTGGTCCACCAGAAAGTGGGTAGCTGGGGCGGAGCAACAAAAGCGAAGCGAGCCGCGCTAGTAGCGCGCTAGCCTTTTTCCGCAGGCTGCTATGACTCCGCCGGCTTCCACCCGTGGATCTGCCGGCAAAGAGATCTCGATCCCAGGAAGGACTAGTTCCTAGAAGGAATGTCTAAAAATAAAAAAGTGAAACTTCCCTTTATAACTTTTAGGAAAGTTTCCAAAACAAATAACATCTATGACTGACTCATATGATAACCAACCTTAGGAAACAAAACAAATTTAGGAAACAAAACTAATGACTAATTTTAAGGAAACAAATCTAACTTTTTTTGAATTTAGGAAGAAGAAAAATTTTCTAAAAATTTTGTTGGTACTGTTCATGTGAACAATACGGGAAACTCTAATCCCTTTCAGATCAGCAGAGAACCGAAAAGCTTCCTCCCTACTATTTACCATCGTGTATTGTAGACTACCCCCATGACCATATCCTCTTCCCCTTCCTCCAACAAAAGCACCAGGCACCAACGACACTGGCAGCAGTCCACCGCCGGCAGGGACCATACTAGAACCCTACATTTCATGTTGATCACTTTCTCTCTCTAGAAACAAAAGAATTCCAGAGTATCTCTCTCTAGAAACAAAATCTCAGCATCCACATTACACCGACATTCAACATTACACTTTCAAGCTCTGGTTCACTACCTCAGTTTGACCATCTGTCTGCGGGTGGAAGACCGTTGAGTAATGTAATTTCGTGTTTGTCTTCAGCCATAAGGTCTTCCAAAAATAACTCATAAATTTAACATCCCAGTCTGACACAATTGTTTTGGGTAGCCCATGTAAGCGCACCAGTTCCTTGAGGAATAAAACAACCACATGTTTGACACATAGTTGTCAAGGCGTCGCCTAGGCGACCAGGCGTGATTTTAGGGCCTGGGCGCCTTATGAGTGTTGCCTGAGCGTCGCCTAGGCGCTGCCTTGGACGCCTAGAATGCCTGGGCGGTCGCCTTGGGTCTTATATGTGTTTTTTTTTTCCCTTTGATCTCTGAATTTGCTTCACAGGATTAATTAAGGTAGATAGGAATAACATTTATCAAACAATACTTATTTATGACTAATATCATTTAAGTAAATGAAACTTAAGATATTATTCATAAATAAGCAAATACCCCCTATTTGAATCCAATAAAAATAGTTTAAAATTCAAATTCCAGAAGGATAAAAAGTCAACCCTCCAGGTTCAAGAACAAAAACCGTATTTTCGGGTACGGGGGTGATTTTCAACTTCAAAATGCTAGGTTTTTTTCTAAATATAAAAATTCCATAAATCTTATTATAGTAAAACATCACTAAAAACCAAGAGTGCGCCAAAATAATCTCTTGCTTTGATGCCCAAAAAATAATTTACATTCAGACGACTTTTAACAGCATTCGCGTACTTCGAACAAGGTTTGACCAGAGTGTAACTCCTTCATTATAACTTGGATTCAAGCAATCTAGGATTTGTTGGAAAGCTGATTATACTAGCTTTGAAATGAATTTGAGATTGCTTGAATCCGAAGTATATTAAAGGAGTTACGCTCCGGTAAAATTTGTTAGAAATAAGCAAATGTTAGTCATAAATACGTGCTGCCTACTTAACTCAATTATTTGTTTCTTTGTTGGTTTTTTTATATTAATTAAGCTATGTCTTAAATGTTTATTTATGTAGAATGTTGCATATATATATATATATATATATATATATATATATATATATATATATATATATATATATATATATATATATATATATATATATATATATATATATAAACATTAATATAGCATTAATATTTTAAAAATAAAAAAAATACACTGGGAACGCCTTGGTCGGCGGCGCCTAGGAGCCCAGGATGGCCTCAAACGCCTTGGTTCGCCTTGTCGCCTTGACAACTATGGTTTGACAGGGGAGGAAGTGTACCATTTTTGAGAACCTATCCACTACTACAAATATAGAATCATATCTCTCTCGAATAAGTGGTAAACCGAGGACAAAATCCATACTAATATGTAACCATGGTGTGTGAGGCACGGGTAATGGCGTGTACAAACCAGAATTTTGCTTTGTGCCTTTAGCCAGTTGGCATATACTACACCGTTGGATTACATTTTGCACATCATGTGGTAAATTGGGCCAATAGTAGAGGTCCGTGACCTGTGCCATCATTTTATCCCGCCAAAATATCCACCTAAGCCACCTTCATGTAACTCCCGTATGAGATGTTGGTATAGGGATGTACTTGGAATGCATAGTCCTATTCCCATGAACAATAAACTATCTTGTATAGAAAATTTTGGGTTGGTATCCCCTTGCTGTAACTTCTGAAAAACCGGACCAAAATCTTCATCTGAGATGTGTTCCTCTTTGATGTGCTCAATTCCTGTACCTTGGGCTGAATAGGTACCTAGTGTCTGCACCTTGCGGCTCAATACATCTGCAACCTGATTTCCTTTCCGGTCTTTTAGTTTAATACAAAAGCAAACTCTTGCAAATAAGAGATCCATTTGGCATGCCGATGACTAATAGTGTGTTGAGAGTTTTAAGAAATTGAGGGCCTCATGGTCAGAGTATAGGACAAACTCTTTCCCAATAAGGTAATGCCTCCAATGCCTTATCACATGTACAATAACATATAGTCCTAAGTCATAGGTAGAGTACCTCTTCTTTGCATCGTTGAGCTTCTCACTTTAGAATGCCACCGGGTGCTTCTCTTGCATAATAACTTCTATTCCCGAATGAGAGGCATTTGTAGCAACCTCAAACATAGGTCAAAATCAGGACAATGTACGATGGGTGCTTCAGTTACGGCCTTCTTGATGAGGTGGAATGCTTTGGTGTGGTCGGGGTCCATTGGAACAAACCTTTATTTGTCTTCATGCACTCTGTGATAGGTGCCATAAAAGAGCTGAACTCTCATATGAACCTCTGATAAAAGGATGCGAGGCTATGGAAGCTACGCACTTCGGAGAGGGTCTTTGGGAGTGGCCAGTTTGGTGATACTTTCTATCTTTGCCGGATCAGCTTCCACCCCTTTGGATGAAACAATGAAACCAAGGAAAACCTTAGGGAGCATAATGAGCACTACTTTAAATTTGGATAGAGCTTCTCATTTCGAAGGATCCCTTTGCATCAATTGGCGTCGTCATTGTATCTTCAACACTCGCATGAACAATGGCTCAAACCTTGCACAAATCATTATGGACAGCGGTAGTTGTGTGAATGTTGTTTGTCAGACCTTCATGATCGACGCAAAATTGGAAGCTGAAAATCATCCTCAACCATATAAGGTCTCACTCCTCAATGGCAACACTTTAGAGGTGAGCCAAAGATGTTCGGTTCCCCTAAAGATGGGAGCGTATGATGAATCTATTTGGTGTGATGTGATCCCTGTGATTCTGACTGATGTGTTGGTGGGATGCCCATGGTTATATGATAATGATGTGTGGGTGGGTGGTACGAAGAACCAATGCTATCTTGATGTTGATGGGAAGCCAATGATATTAAAACCCCTTAATGTACCAGCTGAAAGGAACAAATTAAGGGCTGCACAGATGAAGTGTAAACAGATCCTTCAAGCTCTCAAGAAGGACTAGCCAGCCACCAAAACCAAGAACAATGGCAAGAATGAACCATCAAAGTTTGGGCAGCAAACTGATCATCCATTGTTGGTGCTCAGTTCAATGAACAAGATTTTGAAGAAACAATGATGACGCCAGTCTTCTCCTTTAGATTCAGCCACAAGTATGTGGCTCACAACATGAATTCCATACTCATCATCATCAGCACCAAAATCGATATCCGCCTTGTCATCTACTGCGGCATTATTGAAATTATTGTTACTTTGTGGGGTACGTACCTGTAAATCAGCATTAGCTTCGACCAAGGCAATTAGGGAGTTTCCTTTCAACTTTCTAGAATAGTCTCTGGCATAGTGTCCATAGGCATTACAGTGGTAATATTGTACATTCGTGCCTGTCGTCATGGGGTTCTTACCTTTATCTATAGTCGGAGTAGTCCGGGACTCCGGGGTGCAGTCCCTGTGGCTTTGTTGTTGGGCACGGAGAGTTTCCCTTGCCATAGTTGGGGGTGAACCTCCATGTGGTTGACTTCAATAGGTCTTCAGTTTGCATGGTTTTCTCTACGCAGTCATGGATACTCACTATGTCAACTACACCAAGTTTGTCTCAAATATCAGGACGTAGGCCGAGACGAAACCGAGATACCATTTGATCATCATTGTCACGCAAGCCGTTACTTGCACATAGGTTATCAAACTGGAACACATATTCCTCAATAGATAAGGTACCTTGCCTAAAGGGTATTTAATTGATCATGTAGCCTCCTTTGGAAAGTTCTGGGTAGGTACTTCTCTTTTAATTCTTCTGTCATCTCCTCTCATGTAGTAAGTTCCAATCGTTTTCTTATGAGGCTGTTTTCATAGTGCCTCCACCATTCACGAGCAGCCCCTATGAGCTTGGATCGTGCCAATTTTAATTTTCTGACTTCAAGTAGTTCAAACCAATCAAAATAGTGATCTAAGGCACACATCCAGTCATGAAAGGCTTGGGGTCATGCCTATCATTAAACTCCTCTAATTCCAGCCTTAACTTATGTATATTATCATATGGATGGGGTCTCACATCATGCTCATGGTATGGTGGGTCTTGGTAGACTCCAATAGGAACTCTTTGTGGGGCTCTAGGATGAGCCATGATGAGGTTATTGGTCGTGGATTGGTGCTGTCCAGCGGTCATAGGGTTCATTCTATTTTCCATACTTGTTATTTGTGCTTTCATCTCAGCTAGTTGCAGAGCACTAAGGTCATAGGGTCATTAGGATGGTTAGGATAGGTAGAACCCTCTGCTGCCATGCTCTGATACCAAATGATGCAAATGGGACAGGAATTTTACACAATATCTACCCTTTCTTTGCAATAGGACCTTTTACAACCAACCCAGAAAAAAACTAGAATAGGAATAGTGGAGAAAACTTAGCTTATCTGAAGATCCGACTGATAGCTGGTCACCAAACTTGTAGGAACTGAGCTCGAGGATGTAGTTGGTGTCATACCAAAATCTAAGGACTATCCAATCACTGGTGGAGAAGTTGTGATTTTATCAAAAACTACTATACCCTGTTGTTGGTTATGGTAGTAGCAGCACTGAAGTGCTTGTTGTAATCTCATAGTTCCACAATGTTCGAATGGCCAAAACAGTAACACAAAGATCGCAAATACTTAGGAGAGGGTGGGAGAATGATTAGAGAGAAATCAGAGCAAGAGAGGAGCAAGAGGGGGAGTTACGGTTGAGTCTCACAACCAAGAGACTCATCCAGAATTGCAAACAACCTTTTTGATTTATAAAAGTTTGATTTTCCTCTTCTCCTTATTCATATATATAAAAACTGATGTTTACGAGCTATGGGAAGATTAACTTCCTTATAGGAATGTCTAGAATTAAAACAGAAAAGAATTAGGAAACTTTCTTAAACATGCTATTGAAAGTTTCCAAAAATAACACTAAACAATTTAGCAAAAACTGTAGGTAATCTTTCCTATTCCATAAACTGAATTACATGCTAATTCATATTAGGAAACAATCTAATAGCAAATATAGAGAATATAATAGCTTGGGGTACAGCTATGTACAGGATTACCCAACTAAACTAATTCAGTTTGGCTTCTCTTGGTTCTTCTTGTGTAAACATGTATTGCATCACCTTGCTTTGTTCTTATGGTTTTCTCTCACTTTTGTATTTTTATTCTTGTTAATTAGGTACTCATATGGTGGGAAGCCACTTTTGGCCACAAAGGAGTTTGGGGTACCTGGGATTTGTGCACTTTGTGGTGCACCCAGACACTATGAAATGCAGCTGATGCCTGCATTGTTATTTTTTCTACGTGACGCCAGTGATGGTTCATCAACACATTTGCCAGATTGGAATTGGATGACACTGATTGTATACACTTGTTCCAAGGTAATGGCTTCTCTGACTGATTTGGTTCTCGCACTTGCTGTTATATCTATCACCCAAAAAAAAAAAAAAAAAAAAAAAATCAAAGGAACGAGTCCTGTTGAATGTTAGCTCTATTGCACCATCTCCTGACTGCAAAATTGATCTAATCTATGATCATTGGTATCCATTTTGGAAAGTTTCACTGGTATTCTTTTTTGTATTGAGTGTGATAGGTCTTCTAAGTTCTAGTTGGCTGACCTCCATTATAGTCAAATATCCTTGATGCACTCAGGATGATGGTGGTCTGGTGCATATGTTGTTTTTCTTGGTGTCATTGTATGGTGTACTAGAAGGTACTTGAGAGTGTTCCATGTCAAATGGTAGGCTGTCATTTGAATTGGCTACCCCACCAATATGAGGACTTTAGCTTGTTTTACCACACCTGCATTTCTTGGCATATTGAAGGTTGATCTTACAGGGAAGCATGAAAATTTGCACTGAAGTGCCATTTGAGCTACCTCTTTTCTTTCAGTTTGCTATTTGAGCTTATTGCCTTATCCTGTTTTTTGGTTTTCTAGAACTGTTCACGATGGTCAAATGACGAGAAGTCCAACACTGGAGGTTGGACCCTGGTGAAGGAGGCTATTATTATACACAATGAAGCGTCGTTGCATGGGTCAGCTCGAGTTAGTTGTTTATCATGATCTGCATTCTGCACCAGTGGGAAATGTCTTCCGTTGGAGGTAAACAAGCACTCTGCTTTAGTAATATAGCATCTTCAATGTTGTTATTTGACGAGATTACAGTTGCTTATCAGATTGGTTAAGGAAAAATATCTAAGACTTACTTTACCTTTCGATATTTATGATTCAACAGACCACGTCATTTGTATTTTTTATGCTATTCAGTCTTTCGATATTTATGATTCAACAGACCACGTCATTTGTATTTTTTATGCTATTCAGTCCAATGTGCTCATCTACTTTGAAGAAATTGTCCATAGTTGCCGGGAACTATACTTAGTACTGATACCTGTCATGGTTGCCGGTAACTCTAGCTATAACTGTTGTTGTATAGGAGTCATTTGGCATGATTGAGTGTTGAAGTTAACCTCTCTTTAGAAACTGTTGAGATTCTTATGTTACAGTGTTGTTTCGTATACTACTTAGTCTGTCACTAATGTTGGTGGTGTTTAGTAATTAGTCATTCTATGTAAGTCGACTAGGATGTTTATGTCTTTTCTAGTCTTAGATTGGATATATGTTTCCTCATGTAACTAGAAGATCATTAAGTTGTAATTTCTGGTATGTTATCTTTGTAGATTTGGTAACATAGTTGTCAAGGTGCCAAACTGAACCAAGGCATTGGAGGCCTCAGGGCACCTAGTCTACCGAGGCACCTAATTTTCCTAGGCGTCACAAGGGTGCTTGGACGCCTAGGCGTGACGTCTTGACAACTATCTTTGATAAACAATCTCTACAGTTTCAAATCTGAATCTCTTCTCACCCTCCATTAATATTCAAGTAAGTTTTTTAGTTCTACAATTTAAGTTTCTATTGTAAAACGGGTTTTATGCTTTATGTCTAAGTTCGACATATCTGGGGATAAGAATGTTAACTCATTCCTCACCTACTTTCTTTCCTACTCTCTCACCTACTTTCCTTTAATGCAAATCTATTACTCTATAAATAAAGAATGACCTCTGTCAATCTTGACAAATCAAATCATTGTTCTAAATTCCACATGGTATCAGAGCTAGGATCTTCATTGGGATCCAAACTCAAATGTTCTCTCACCATTTCTTTATCCTCCGTTTTGAATGTTCCCAATTTTTGTACTAATGCAAAGTGACATTTTTTTCCTTCTTATTGTGTGTTTTAGGGCTTGGTGATGGAGCGAACAATTGGTAGTGGTAAAGTGGTTGATTTGGTTATACTTGCTCGAGTCTTCCCCTTCCACACCAGGGAACTCTATTGTCTTCCATAGTCACTTAGGCTGATTTACATATGTGGCATCACCGTTTTGGACATCCACCTTTGGGTACATTAGTTAAGCTTTTTCCTACTTTCTCCCTCTTTGTAGTAAGGAACAGGTTTTTTTTTGTCATGCTTGCATTTTTGCGAAGCAAACTCATTCCATTTACTCTATTTTGATAAACGAAGTGTCAAGCCTTTTCATTTAATTGACTTTGATGTCTCGGGTACTTCCCGTGGTGTCTCTGTTTCTGGGTATAAATGGTTTGTAACTTTTATTGATTGCCACACTCGTCTGACTTGGATTTATTTACTGCGTCAAAAGAGTGAGGTCTTTCACTGTTTTCAGCTATTTTGTCAATTGATTCAAACTCAGTATGATGCGAATGTTGCCATTCTTCGTTCTGATAATGGGTGGGAATACCTCTTTTTTTTTTTTTTTTTTTTTTTTTAATTTTGTTTTTTATAATGCTTAGATCATTTATTGAAGGAAAAAAGGGGGGGGGGGGGAAGAGGAAAAACAGACTCCCACAAGGGAGAGAACACAACAATCGGCCCTAAAGGAAGGGCTGTTACCTACAAGAGAACCATGCTCACAACCATGGTTCTCAATTTTGGTTTCGGACTTGATTTTGGTCAGGGCCAAAACTGAAATTTCTGCCAAAAGGTCGAAACCATGTTGAAATCTGGGGTTTTTTTTTTTTTTTTTTTTGAATGGTAATTTCAGTGGGAAAAAAAAAAGATTTTTTAAGCCCAATTTTTTCCCGTGATGCTTTCTTAACCTTCTTCACATATCCATTCAATTATTTTCATTAAAAAAAAACTTCTTAAATAGTTTTTCTATGATATAGACCATATTATACTAACGTATGCTGCTATGAAAGTATGTAGATTGGTACTATGGTAGTAATTTAGAAAATAAATCATGTGACATTACTATTACATCATTCAATAACATTCTTTAAAGTTGAAATATAAAATTACATAATATATGGAATGGAAGTCACTCAAAGTCAAATCCATGATGAGTTTCGTGGCGCATCTAATCCCTGACTCGAGTACAATTGATGCTACCGATAATGGGACTCCGACTTCACAACAGTCTGCCCAAGTCATTTGGTTGCGCCAATTGTTGAGGAAGTCATTGACACACCACACGCATGTTGATTCATCCACAAAAGCAAGGTACCCCAATCTAGGAAATGATTCTGGAGGACAAGGATCTAGATCTGGAGCTAGAGCTGGAGGCTGAGCATGAGTAGGATACGCGAAGATGGAATCCACGAAAGATGAAGAGCATTGATCATAACCTTGATCATAGACACGGGCTAATGGGTCATACGCAGTAAATGAAACCGATGTGGAGTTGGCACTACCGTTCCCTAAACTCATGTTGTCCATCGTGGTAGACAAGCTTGATATATCCACTCAATCATCCCTGCATCCTCATACTTAGGACCAAAGCGTTTGCGTGGATCTCAAGTATACCCTCTACTAGTACGTGAGCCATGGTCCTTATCCTATGTGGATCCGCGATACTGAGATTCCCTTGTGAACCTGATGGGCTCTTGCTGTGGCTTTGGCTGCCCTATATTATCTTCCTCCTCCCGTAAGCTAGCATATCTGTCACCACCACCATTACCACCACCATTACCACCACCTTCATCACCATCACCACCATCACCACCATCAATAGATGAATCAGTATCATCTTTGCTCCCTGACTGTGTGGGGAACCTGAAGGAGTGCCTCTTGAGGAAATCGAGCCGGTTTCTTCGAATAGAGAGCGTGGCTCTGAGTGAACTCTACCTTCAGCTGTCATATATTCACCAACATTAACTACAAGATGTGCAGCAACTTGAGCGTTTGGCCGACCTCCTGCCTCATTTAACATGGGCTCACCTCGATCTCTTACCCACTCATAAGGGAATCCACATCATCCTCTTCGTTCATCTCAAATATGTTGGTCAACTCAATTGGGTTGTATTTTTCTCCATTCCCATCCATATGTGTTCCTCTCTCAAT
The DNA here is from genome assembly GCA_028583415.1 of Protea cynaroides. NCBI lineage: Eukaryota > Viridiplantae > Streptophyta > Magnoliopsida > Proteales > Proteaceae > Protea > Protea cynaroides. The sequence continues at coordinate 17,984,239 of CM053274.1, forward strand.
CTCATGTTGTAATGGACATATAGTAGACTGTCTAGCTGGTCAGCACCCAATCAGTTACGCCTCTTTGTGTGTATGAGGGGGAATGTAGACCAAATACGCTTGCAGCCAACAGTGGAACGCGTCTGTGATAGCACCTTAATTGCTATCCTACTCAGGTTTGGGGAGTCTCTTCCATATAAGACCCACCATTCAGTTGCATCAGAACATAAAAGAGTATTATTACATGAGATTGATACATTGTAAAATACTAATACATTTTTGACAACAAATTGAGGTGATTTGACTCACAAGGAGCGGTGGTGGAACTTGCAGTTTTGCTAGTTCTTTGCTGAAACTCCCAGTTGCATCTCTAAAGCTTTTTATGTAATCCATAACATGTTAGGTGTTAGCAATTTTGCATTTTGCATTTTGCATATGACCATAAAGTAAACACTAAAAACTCACCTCTTGATTTGCAATGGACTGGGCTCTTAAATCAGGATTAACTTTTAATATAACATCCTGGACTACTATTAAATCTTGTTTCATCCCAAGGTCGTCTTTGTATTGGTACTTGGGATTATGCTAAAAAGAAGGAAAATACCATTATCAGAAACTAAAATGGAATCATAATCTAATTGAATTTATATTAAATAAATAAATCCCCTTACCAACCCTATGTAGTGGATGTGAGAGCTGCTTCTCCCAACGTTTCTCAAAGATTTTGAGGAACTTTTTGTTGCCTTTTCTATACACATCTGCCACTTGTCTCTTCATTAACTCCATTGCTGCCCATAGATGTGGTAAAGGTCTATCACACCCCAAAATCTAATCGTTTTAGTATTGACCGGATTCCCTGCAGTGCAAGTATATCCATAACTAGGATCACATTGCTGTTCTCACTCATAGAACCATTCATCCATTCACATTCACAAATATCAAAATCAGAGATAATAACTAATACGACTGAATCATATTCATTAAGATTGAAGCTGAGAGCTAATGTGATAATTACATACAAGAAGTTTATTCATCTGTAACCATGACATAAATATAAAGCTAACACATAAGAAAATACTAGCCTAGCTATTACGGGTCAATTTCGCCTGTAGACAATCAATAATTGACCAAGCTTACTATATCAAGTAAAACTGAGCTAACTACATCAAGCAGTATCCTATCCTTGGTCCATAGGGATGGTCTTTACACTCACATGTAGGACCATGCGACACTTCATCTTCTAACATAGCAACAATATAAGAAACATCAAAAGAACCTGCACTACAATATAAAAATATGTTCGAACGAAGGGGTGAGCAAACCACACGCTCAGTGAGTAAATCAACACACATGCAATCAATGCATGAATACATTATTAGTGGTTTAGTCTGTGAACAAGCATGCACCATATCGAGACACACCAAGCACAGACATGAACTCTCAAGCACGGGTGAGGTGAATGATCCACAATTGTTCATTCCGCATGTGAACTATTACTCAAAGAATGAAGATAAATACCAAAGGTTATGTCAAGATACCTACCAGCATTCCCCCAAGATCGGGTCACATATCAGGGGTTGAATCCCTTCTTATAGTTTATATACGCGTATGGTTATCAACTGTGAATGTCAGCTATGCAACCATACGTGTCGACATTCTTAGGAAGACACTCTAATTGAATTATCAATTTTACATGGTCCAAAATATGTCCCTTAAGGTGCGAAGTGAGTATACAAAGTCATGTGCATCAATAATGGCCGAATAAAAGCAAGACAAGGAAAAGACACTTCTATGTGATCGAGCGGTCGATCATAGTGGTGTGGTCGATTGTGCCCACTTGGTCGACCTGACCCATCGACTTGACGATCACAGTGAACTCGAACTTTGCTTCATTCGATTCGATCTCTCTAGTCCGTCATCGACATTGCTACCAGAGGGTTTCTAAGGGTCTGTAAATTATTGGGGAATGATTCTCATAATTAATTATAACCCCACAATTTAATTCAAAATCCTGCCTTCACATCAATTGGTCAATTCTGATCAACACTCATGGTTTCGACTATAGTGGCCATTAATGGCTGAGGGAGAATGCTTCCCACATACCCAGAGGTTGAGGATAACCTTTGAATGCACGAGTGATGGAACACCATTGTTTCGTCTAGAATCCATAACCGCAACCTACTATGTTGATTGGATCTGCAAGGTGAAACACATGGCAAAGGGGAGGTGGGCTTATGGCCCTGGGTCCACTCCAATGCTAAAGTCAGGAATCTGTGAACAACCGAGCCTACTTAAATAATTGTGGGTAACTAAGGGATTCTCGGTCTGAGGTGTCAGAGCTCGAATCCCTAGGAAAATGAGTATTAAATGCTGTGTGCTTGAAATCTTGGGATTCGTGACTATTTACAGTAAATAGTGATCTTGCGTAAGATCGCTTTTACCTTTGCTTATGGCGGGAATAGAAGGAAATATCCTTCGAGATTAATGTAAAGACGCCTCTGTCCTTGTCCTTTGATAGGAATTATGGAAACATCCCTCAAGCCCTCTTAAGGGTGCTGACATGGATTATAATCTTCCAGCTATCGCCATCCTATTGGTGATGTGGTAAATTCACCTAACACTTGCCTCCTTGTCTGTTGAATCTGCAAGGTTCAATTGAGAAATAAGTCCGATCTATGAATAAGGGATCTTTCAGGTCCCTTGCTATGTAATTCGTGGGGTTGTATGTGCTTGAGTGTTATTTCTGCATAATGTGGTTGTTCGCCGCATGGCGATAATTTTAGCGAGGTTCTCCATATTTTGATACGGCCGGGCTTACTTCCGTGCATTCGTTTGTTGGATAAACTTGTGGTAAAGTAGCTCTGCTTGTTTGGGCGGTGAAATAGGCTTGATATTTGAAGTGGGGCTGTGCCTCCTTGCTTAGTCCTTGACGGTTGTTTGTCGATGTAGGGACGTGCTAGATATTCCACGCTTTTTTGGTCGGCTAAGTGAGCTCGGTCTTTGGAGTGGAGCTGTATGTAAGATGTCGTGCTTTCTTGGTTGGTCAAGCAAGCTCGGTCTTTGAAGTAGATGTCGTGCTTTTTTGGTCGGTCAAGTATGGTCGGTCTCCGAAGTAGGGACGTGCCGGAAATGCCGCGCTTTCTTGGTCGGCCAAATAAGCTTGGTTTTTTTGAAGTAGATGCCGCGCTTTCTTGTTCTGCCAAATAAGGTCGGTCTTTGTGGTGGGTCCACTCTAGAGAGGCCTCGCTTTCTGGGTCGGCTAATTAAGCCCGATCTTCGAAGTGGGGCCATGCAAGATTGGCTGCGCTTTCTTGGTTGGCCAAATAAGCTCAGTTTTTTTTGGAGCAGATGCCATGCTTTCTTGCTTGATCCCCGAAGCTTGGTCTTCGATGTATGGCGGTGCCAAAGAGGCCGCACTTTGGTGGTAGGCCAAACAAGGTTGGTCTTTGTAGTAAATGCCGCGCTTTCTTGGTCGGTCAAATAAGCTCGGTCTTCATAGTAGGGTCGCGCCAGAGATGTCGTGCTTTCTTGGACTGTCAAATAAGCTCGGTGTTCAAGGTGAGGCTGTGCCTCCTTGCTTGCTCTCTGAAGCTTGGTCTTCGATGTAAGGCCGCCCCAGAGATGCCGCGCTTTCTTGGGCGGTCAAATAAGGTTGGTTTTTGAAGAAGATGTCGTGTTTTCTTGGGTGGCCAAAGGAGCTCGGTCATGAAGTAGAACCGTACTAGAGTTGCCACGCTTTCTTGGGCGGCCAAACAAGCTCGGCGTTTTCCAAATATGGTCGGATTTAGAAACAAGACCGTGCCATAGATGGCGCGCTTTCTTGGGCTGCGAAACAAGGTCGGTCATAGATGAAAATGCCATGCTTATTGGGTCGGCCGAGTAAGGTCGGTATTCAAAAATGGGGCTGTGCCTTCTTGCTTGATTCTCTGAAGCTCGGTCTTCGTTGTAGGGCCGTACCAGAGATGCCGCACTTTCTAGGTTGGCCAAGTAAGGCCGGTCTTTTGAAATAGATGCTGCGCTTTCTTGGTTGGCCTCTTCGAAGGGTTGTAGATGCCGCGCCTGCTAGATCGGCCAAGTAAGGTCAGTCTGACAGAGAGGCAGCGTTTTCCGGGTTGGCCAATTAAGGTCGGTCTTCGAAGGTGGGGCGGCCGAATAAGGTCGGTCCTCGAAGTGGGCGCCATGCTTTTTGGGGAGGCCAAAATAAGGTCGGTCCTTCTTAGGTGGCAATAATCAGATGAGTCAATCCATCCGCATTATTTCATTCATCATCATCATCATTTTTTCATTTTTTTTTGAAGTTTGACCGCTTTGACCGTTGTAACTCTTTGTGAGAAGCGTGATCGACTTGGGGCCTCTTTGAGAGAAGCGGCTTCTTGATGATTTCACCCGCCTCCTAATTGAAGGATGCCACGTGGCATCTCCTTATAAGTTGTCAGTGGTGGTAACTCTTCTTTATAAGGAGTGTCAATCTCACTTTTCACCCTCAGTGGAGAGATCAAAGGTGAAAGACTCTATTTTGACTGTTGAATTTCCTTTGAATTTCTCTTTGAATTTTCTTTGAATTCCTCTTAGAAGATCCTTCAAAGACCTTTGAATCTTCATCAAACTCTTTAAATCTTTCTTGGTCTGCAGTTGATGAGAGAAGAGCGGCAAAACGCTCGAAGCCGCGGTTGGGAGGGGAGAGCAACAAATCGCCTGAAGCTGCGGTTGGGAGGAAAGAGCGGCAAATCGTCTGTAGCAGCGGCTTTCTGGAGCCTTTTGGAAGAGTAAGTTATTTTCCTCTGCGCTTCTTTTGTTCTTTTTTATTTTAGAAATGTCTGAGTTTTGGGACGGAGAGGGGAGACGGAGTCTAATGTAGGGGAATCTGATGACGATTGCACCTTGTCCGATAAAGGGGGTGGTGAAGATGCCGCGTCTAGGGAAGACGGGTCAGTAGGTGAGGGTTTTTATGAGTCTCGACAGGCCATGGGTTCTGAGGTAGAAACTGCCACGAGAATTGACGCCTTGGATTATCCTTGTGACGTCACCCAAACAGTGGTTGATAGTTTAAGGGTGAAGTATATGATTCCTGATGACCATGTGATCAGACTTGCCGTGGCTGGGGAGAGAGCTTGCCGGCGGACGGACTGCGAAGTCTGTTTTTACACCGACATGTTTCTAGCTGGTATCCGTCTACCCTTGCTAGATATAGTCGTTGATATCCTAAACTTTTATGAAATGGCGCCTATTATGAAATGGCGCCTACGCAGCTTATGCCAAATACTTGGTATTTAGTTGCGTGTTGGATGGTCGGTCTTATGCGCCTAAATGTCAGACCCACCTTAGCCTTGTGTCGAGCCTTCTTCGAAATAAAAAATCACGAACTCGCCGGGTGGTATTACTTTTCAAAGAGAAAGAAAATGCCTGAGTTTGTGAAGAGCAAGAAATCATCGATAAAAGGTTGGAAAGGGTGGTTTTTTTTTTGTATCTCGTGCCGAAGGCTTGCCTGTGTATAATCATTGGGAGCTCATTAGCTCAGGCCCCTTCAATTCTAGGCCAGGCGTTACCAGGGATGAGAGTTTTTAGCTTGATCATATTAGGGGGGCAGAGTCGGTGCACATTGATGAACTGAAGGACCCTATTCTTCTCCTCCGAGCTGGACTGATAGGTAAGGCCAAAGAGGGAAGGCCTTTGAGATCGTTATTTTGCTTTTATTAAGTCTTCACTCTTTTTTGATATGATGTGACTTTAACTCTTTCCTTCGGATATTGACCCGTCATTTTTTCTTGTTGCAGTGGGTCTTACCGAGGCTGAATTAAGGGCCAAGATCGCAGCCCAAAGCCAGAGGAAGAAGAATGTAAAAGTGCGCTTTAGGGTGGGGGGAAGTAGTAGGCTAGTAGCGTGGTTGCCCTGCACAGCGCTCCTGCCACCGCAACGCATGCCACTGATGCCTTGCCCCCGTCATAGAATCTGCCAAGTACTGCTGGGGAAGGAAGAAAGAGATCACGGGAGTAGATTGAGGCAGACGAGATCCGTCCTTATGCCCTTCCCATAAATCCTTTTCTGTAGACTCTTGACTTTTTTGGTGAGCATCTTTTGGAGGGAGTGGGCTGGACTTTTGGAGCAGGTTTGTCGGGATAATCTACCGCGAGCTCATCCGAAATTGGGGCATCTATTCCTCGAAGGTGCTCGGAGCTCGCCTGGTGTTGAAGGTCAGGTCCCTCTCGAGTTGTCTCTACTCAGCTATTGGCACCTCTCCTTTACTCAGATCACCGCCTTCATGAGGCGGTTGTTTATAATCTCGGGTGGGCCCTTACAACCGATGATACCACCTTGGGGGACCCTCGTGTTGCTGCCGAGCTTTTTAACGGGTCCGTTCTTCCGAGGGATGAGGAGTTTGTGGCTGAGATGCCGACGCCATCCCTTCTGTCGGCCACGAAGACTCTTCGGGCTTCAATAAGCGTATTATCTGTTCTGTATTTAAAGGTGCTATTACTCGGGTTTTTACTTTTTGTTCTCACCCAAACCCCTCTTTTTTGTTCCTTGCAGATGAACACGTATTGTAAGGAGGCCGATAAGAAGTTGGGGTCCCTGGGTACGCAACTGTATAATTCGGAGTCCTGGTGTAAAGCTCTTACGAAGGAGAGGGATTCCTTGTCTGGTCAAGTAGTGCATATGCAAGATGAGATAACCTCTCTTAGAGATGCTTTGAAGAGGGAGCAACAGTTTAGGTCAGATGAGACCAAACTGAAGATGGACGCTGTGGTTGAGAAGGATGCTGACCTGAAAAGGCATACTGAGCTGGAGTCCTGGCTACAAGAGTAATTAATAGTTTAATACCTTCAGGAAGGATCTCAAGGGAATCATCGAACATGCGGTGTGGAAATACAAGAAATTCGAGGCTTTTAGGGATGATCGCTGTTGAGGCCGGTCCTTTTTACTATAAGGCTGTCCGTTCGATGAAGGATTTTGTACTTGAGCAAACTCCAGGTTATGATTTCAGCCGATGTGGTCAGGTCCAAGAGCTTTTAGAACAAGATGAGGTTGAAGCTACTGAGGAGGAGGGGGACGGGGGAGAGGTTGCCGATGTAGAGCTTGAAGGGGGGGAGCTTATGGTTATTGATGACGCTACTCATAGGAAGATTATGTCTACTATAGAGGACTTGTCTTCTCAGCTTGTTACCCATCCTCTTTCTCCTTTGTCGGAACGAATGATGTCCTTGGTTCCTGAGTGGATTGATGAGACGATGATTGATGTACAGAGCCTTCTACCTGCTGATTCTACTGATACCCCTGTGCCGTGATGTTTATGTATTTTCTCTTGTTTTTTTTTTTTTCCCTTTTTTTTTTTTTGAGAGGTTGGCCAATGGTACTTGTAATTTTAAGCCTTCCCTTTTTTTTTTGTACGCGGTTGTTGTCGCGGATGTTTGTAACTTTTTGCCATAAATCGAAATTTCTGAGTTCACTTGCAACTTGTCTTATGGAATTGTGTCTAAGTATTGCTTGAAAATTTTCTAAGTCTTGATGTATGGGCGTTTGGTGCAGCCCTCTTTTATTTACCCTTCGCTGTCAAATATGCTCGGTAATTGGTGAGCTTTTTGTCCAAATAGGCTGTCCTTAAGGTTGAAGTTCGATCTATCCTCCTTGGTCAAATATGCTCGGTAATTGGCGAGTTTTTGGCTGAATGGGCTGTCCTTAAGGTTGAAGTTTGATCTACCCTCCTCAGTCAAATATGCTCGGTAATTGGCGAGCTTTTGGCCGAATGGGCTGTCTTTAAGGTTGAAGTCCGAACTACCCTCCTCGGTCAAATATGTTCGGTAATTGATGAGCTTTATGTCCGAATGGGCTCTCCTTAAGGTTGAAGTCCGTTCTACCCTCCTCAGTCAAATATTCTCGGTAATTGGCGAGCCTTTGGCCGAATGGGCCGTCTTTAAGGTTGAAATCCGATCTACCCTCGGTAAAATATGCTCGGTAATTGGCGAGCCTTTGGCGAATGGACTGTCCTTAAGGTTGAAGTCCGATCTACCCTCCTCGGTCAAATATGCTCGGTAATTGGTGAGCCTTTGGCCGAATGGGCTGTCCTTAAGGTTGAAGTTTGATTTATCCTCCTCGGTCAAATATGCTCGGTAATTGGCGAGTTTTTTGTCCGAATGGGTTGTTATTTGTTGGTGAAATCTTGGTTAGACTCATTGATAACGCCTTTCATTAAACTTGGAAAAACAAAAATACAAAAATTGATTGACAAAGAGTGCAAACCATATATGTCAATAAAGAAAAGGAAAAAGTACTGTATGATTTCACTAGTGGAATCTTCTAGATGCTCGGCATTCCAAGCGCGGGGCAATG
>CM053274.1:17997542-18084018 GCA_028583415.1 Protea cynaroides
CGGGTTGGTTGCTCACCCCACGTGTACACACTTTTTTCTAGATTGTTCTGCAGGTGATATTTTTACTATTGTGGATGACTTTATTAATGAACCTGAAGAAGACAAAGATCCTAATGCTGCTGATCATGGACCAAAGTGCGAGTGCGATGACTGTCTCTATGACTAAGAGACAGTTATTACCTAGTCTAGGCTAGATTTAATTTTGGGTATGTTGACCCGCTATGTCTAGTCATATTTGATTATTTGGTTGGATTTTATTTATGTCTTGGTTACATTTGAGATAAACTTTTATATTGTTACTATTGCATTAGCTTTCAGCTTGATCTTAATTTAAGACTGCAATTTTAATTAGTTACTCGGATTTCGATTACTAAAAATGTATGTGAATCAAGGATCGAGGTGCCGGTTTCGAGGCCTGTTTCGGTCAGGCTCGAAACTGGCACAACTCGTGGTTTCGGCCGAAACCAGGCCGAAACCTAGTATTTTCTCCCAGCTTTATTGACTTCATGGTTTCGAGGGTTAAATATGTTTTTTTTTTTGTCTGATTTTTTTGTGTACCCTATTTAAACCATTTTACACCTATTTCTAATGTTAGTTTGCAAAAAAGACAGAAAATAGCTACATGTGGTGTGGACGAATGTTTGGTGGTGTACGTTGAAATAATACACAACTGTCATAATGTACTAAACCACTAAATAACAACATTCATTAAAAATTAATATATTGATGATTGAACTTAGAATTTAGAAATCTCACCAATTAGTTCCATGTTGAGCTTCGTGGTACATTTAAACCATGTGCAACATACCACTGATGGTGGTGATAACGTTCCTCTGATTGCAGTACGTATGTATCCCAGGACATGTTATCACTCCAATTGTTTTGATAGTTTCCAACAGCCCACCAGTAGATAGTATCGTCAACATAATATAAGTACGTTTGTCGAGGTTAAGGCTGATCGAGTGTGTGTGGGTGGAGCCAAGGTTTAAAATCTCGAGTTTCGGAGGAGTCTCGGCCTCCTCTGAAACCGGAGATCTCGGCGAGATCTCGCCGAGACTATGCATTTTGTCCGAAACAGCTTAAAAAGGCTGTCTCGGTGGCCAAAATGCCTTTTTTAGGTCTTCAACTTTAGGGGAACCTTATTTTTACATACATAAACACATTTAGAGTATAAAATTGTAAAAATAATGACTATTTGTGGTTGTTTGGGTTTACACCCATGTTTTCACAGTCAATGCTGAAGTCTGTTGTTAATTTAGGTTAATATTAGCTATTATATTCAATCAAATATGGCAAATGAGACAATAACATAATGCATTAGGGGAAAGAGAAACAAAATTACACTTCATTATAAATCATTACATAATTTACATCATAGTTCAAAATTCAAATATTCAACATTGAATGATCCCATAGTCCCCATGTGCCTATAGTCCACAATTCCACAATCCTTATACAGATACAATGTCTAGTAATACGTAGAGTGTCGTGGATGATCCATCCTACTATCATCATACATCTGGGAAAGTTGTCGACGCAAATTGTCTTCCAATTGAGCAACATAATCTTCCCATGACATTCTTGATGCAAAGTAGTTCCGGTAGTCTTGCACATGATTCATAAATATAACATCAAGTAGCTGTCCGAAGGATACCAATCTTTGGGAAGAATGGAAAAACTTCAAGTAGTACTGGTGAGTAGAATCTTGCGGAAGTACCGATGGAATGGAATAGAAGTTGGTTGATCCACTATGACTCCGTGTATGTGCTCCCCGCATCCCGAACCATCGTCGAAAGAAGAACCATATGCGATCGTAGTGGGATGGGGGACGAAGTTGATATCAACATAATCATTTGAGGTGTATGTTGAACCGGTGCTATATCCGGGAAAGTTCCATTGCTCATGTCCACCGCAATGAATCGCTATTCTCCTCCACACTCAATCCTCGTAAGCCACTAGAGAGGCTATCAACATCGGCGTCCATCGTGCTACTACAATCAGCATCTTCATCATGTTGAGAATGGGAATGATGTCGAGGCCTACGCCGAATCACGGTTGGTCTACGTGATGAGGATGGCGCACGTGCACCATGGTCATCATCCCGTGTTGTATGAGTGTACCTTGGCTCTCCCCAAGTGTATCTAACAGGTGATGCTCGTGGCTCGGATCAGCCCCAATATTGACAAAAGTGGCTCGACCCCCACCCCCATGATCGCTGCCACTAGCTCCACTACCACTCCAACTCCACTCGGGATCTTACGCATCGGTGCCGGCAGGAGGGTCAAATGGCACGGGTGACCGTGTATGGACTCGACCCTCTTCCGAGGCTAAAAACTCGTCGACATCGGTATCCAAATGGCTGGCCAAATGGGAGTCGGGCATCCCCCGGGCTAGTCCATCACGGGTACTCCCCGTCCCGCACCCACTCTACTAATGGATCATCCTCTTGAGTCAAGCTGGAAGATGTTGGCGAGCTCGAGCGGGGTATCATCCTCCTTATTAAAGAACATGTTTTGCACCCTCAGCCTCATGTTGTAATGCACAAAGACCAAGTCATTTAGCCATTGGGAGCCAAGTCGATTCCGTCTCTTTGAATGAATGAGGTTGAAAGTAATCCAGTTCGCTCACAACCGGATGCAGAGCATGTTTGAGCTAACACTCTACTTGCTATCTTCTTGAGCAGGTGCATCTTTACCATACAACACCCACCATTCACCGCATAAGAACAATAACATATTTTAATTTCGTATGTCATTTAAATGTAATACATAAAACATAAGATAATTTAATTTCGTATGTCAATTAAACGTAATACATACACGGATCACTTTTGTCACGTCCAGCCACTGCGATGGGAACCCAAAACTCCCACGGGCTTCCCTAAAGGTTTTAATCTACACACAATCGAAAACTTATAAATATTTGCAATTACAATATATAGTTGAAGCACATATTTCCGAGAATGAAGCATACAACTCACCTCTAGGTTTGCCAATGCCCGTGGCTTGGGGATCGGCTCCAACTTTGCAACCACTAGCTTCACCGCCTCAATGAGTTCTGCGTTCGTCCCAAGTACATGCGTATACTGGTACTTGGGGTTCAAATAGTATGCTGAAATATTTGACAGTGGACACATGGTTAAAACAAATAAAAATTATATTGGTACATAAGTAACACTAAAGTAAATACATCATCAAATTTACTCACCAACCTTATGCAATGGATGCATGAGTTGGCTTTCCCATCGGTCATTGATGATCTTTATATAATTCTTATAGCCACGTGGTATCAAAGCTTTAACACGTACTTTCAATGCGTCCACAAAGAAGATAAAGAAGTGGCATGGTTGGTTTTCGCTTAGTATCTACCAATCTCAACACCGTACTACAGGATGCAACACCCTTACTACCACCTTCACATTTTGCCAAAATTGGGCCGAAGCGATGGTACTCGCGGCTTCCACTCCCCGGGGTGTAGCCGATTGTCTCCACGAAAACCAATCCTCGGATGCAAACATCGATCCGAGTCCGGCCATCTTCGCCTCAAAGCTCTTCAATGCTATGAAGTTCGTAGCGAATACGGTGATGCCCGGTCTGACCAAGTCCCCCCCACATCTCTCCCTGAGCATGTTCAAGGAATAACCATGGTTGTAGATGAAAGTGGTTACTTGTCTTGCTTGCTCAACCACTCTCTTGACTTTACTTATCTTGCCCATGTCCTTCAACATCAAATCAATACAATGGGCAGCACATGGAGTCCGTAAGAGATTGTAGTCGGGATTGTTCATTAACATCTCCCCGCCTTCTTAAAATTGCTGCCGTTGTCCGTCACTAATCGGACAACATTCCGAGCTCCCACCTCAACCACCACCTCTTGCAACAGCCCATAAATATAATCCGCATCTTTTACTTCAGGTGATGCATCAACGGACCTAAGGAACACCGTCCTCCCATCACAGGAAACCATGAAGTTGATGATGGACTTTTCGGTAGGACCAAGTCCAACCATCACACATAATAGTTACTCCGAAATCTTCCCAATTCCTCTTACGGCTTAGAATCCGGTCTTGTAATTCCTTCTTATGTTGAGGCAAATAATGAGTCATTAACTCATATTGATTTGGCCCTCCAACCCCTGTACCGCCTCAACAACCGCATCTAGCATGCTCCGAAAGAAAGGGCCTGTGGTGGCGTTTCTTCGGGATGCCATGATAAAACGACCACTTAGAGTAAGAATACCTTCTCGACTCCTATTCTTTCCCCCAAACATTGCTTTTTTTTTTTTGCTTACTACCTTGCTCCTTAAAGACTGCGGGATCTTGCTCAGAACTTGAACATAATCATCCCGGTCCCCGTGGCACGAGTTCTTCCCTTCTACTTCGTGATCTAGAAAACCGGGAACCAATCCCTTTGCTCGTCTTCGTGGCTCGGGCTCAACAAATCCACTACCACTCGCCACCTGCTCCGGATGTACCTGCTCCTGTCCGTCTCCTCTCTCGCATCCGATCTAAGGGTTTCTCTACTAGCCATTGCCGCATGACGCATCTGTCTTGCCTCTGCCTCTGTCATATCTTCTACATCCCATCCCTCAACCTCATGTTCCTCACCTGGATTCGGGGTACGGTGCCTCGAATTGCCTCTTCAAATTGTTGTTTTTCTCTTTCCATTGCTGTCCTCCTCTCGCCTCCCTCCCCTCAACTGTTCACCTATGGCCCCGGATATCTCCACGGGACACTGCGGGCATTTGGAAACATCTTTGCCCAATCCACTCAAGTGTTGCTTGGTCTTGTGATGACGCTTGGGACCGAAGCTTCTTCCCACAAAAATTACACTGGGTCTTCTTCCTATCACCCCGAAGGGCGGTCGCATACCGCCATGCAGGGTCGGTTAAGGGAACCGGTACCGTCGCCCCCATCGCCCGCCCCGTAACTTGGTATCGACATAATTTCCAAGCACTGTTTCATAGAAAACACAAACTTCAATAACCTTACAAACTTGAACACAGTAGAAATTACATTTCAAAATTTTTCTCATATTTTAAATGCGATCAGAACATTTTTCCTTATTTTTCCCGATTTTATAGCATTTTTAATCAATTTTAAATTAATTTTTAATTGCTGAAAATTATTTTTTTAATATAAATAATTCAAAAAAAAACATACAACAACCGAAATCGAAATCTGAAATCGTAGGACAAGAATCGGCCAACGGTGATTAACATATAAATAGGTCATCATCATCAAATGAGTAATAATAATTAATATTTTAAATTTTAATTGCTGAAAATTCATTTTTAAATGCAAATAATTGAAAAAAATACCTACAACAATCAAAATCGAAAACTGAAACCGTGAGCTTGTAGATCGGGCTCACGTAACTAACATATAAAAATTTCATCACATTCTAGAAAAAAAAAATTTCTCCCCTTTGTAGTCTCATGTAAAAATTTCATTTTTCGGCAAGAAACTTACCTTCAACAGTTGATATGAAGCTCTTACAGCAATCCCCGCAGTCCGAAGCACCACTCGTAGCAATTTAGAAGTCCAAACAAAAAAAAAATGGGGAAGAAATGAAGAAATGAAGAAAATATCAGAGGGGACTGTTCTCGGTCGAGTTCTCGACCGAGAACAGACCCTCCGTCTGTTTATAAAGAAAAAAAAAGAAGCAAAAAGCAAAATCTCGCGAGATCTCGGCGAGATCTCGGCGAGAATAGGTAAATGCCGAGACGAAAATGGTTATCGCCTCTGTTTTCGTCTCGGCTAGTGTCGAAACCAGCGAAATCGGCGAGATCTCGCCGAGATTTTAATCCATGGGTGGAGCAGGAATAGGCACGAATGTCGGAGGAGGAACATACTGAAAGATGGAGTCGACGAATGATGATCCAACCGTGCCACTGCCAACACTTGAGGCTGAGTCATCTCTAAACTGACTTCTAGGGTAGGAATTAGAATAACCTCCAAACCCACCACCTCCAACCCCACCAGCCCCAGTAGTAGTAGACCATCCAAATCCATCATGTGCCGTCGAACCGATACTCTCGCTGCCACTCTCTTCAGGAATTGCAGTGCTCGAGGTCCATGTGATCATGAAATTTGGTGCACGCCAATGCCCAGTACCTCTAGTCTGAGAACTCTCCTCTAAATGCATCCCCTCCATGCTGCCAGACATGGTCGATATATCCATGGGATCTGTCTCATCCATCTCCTCGTATGGCATGAACTGCTGGCGTGATCCTCTAGTGTACCCTTTATTATTACCACTAAGCCAGGCTCCGTGGTCAGTATCCTGTGTTGTATGATCATATTGAGTTTCCACTGTGAATCTCAAGGGAGGCGCAATGGCAATGGCTCTGGTTGTAGTGGCTGGTCATATTGATTGGGCTCATCGCGTAAGGTAGCATATCTGTCATCACCACCATCATCATCATCTACCACCCTAGGTGGCAGAAGGTGATTGTGTATCTACATAAGAAACCGGCCAATCACTCTCATTCTCGTCATTGTCACCATTCTAAAATGGACGTCTTGCCTGTGCGTGGACTCTACCCTTAGTAGCCATAAACTTGTCTACATCACCCTCCAAGGCTCCAGCAACAATACGACTTGGTCGACCACCAGCCTCATCTAATTGAGGCTTACCACGATCTATAATCCACTCGTTCAAAGGATCAACATCCTCTCCCTCTAACTCAAAGATCTCACTTAGCTCAATGGGGTTTTTAGCATCTTTGTCCCTACTTAACCGTATGTGTTCCTCTTTCAATTTCAAATTATAGTGCACATACACCAAGTCCTCAAGCCTTTTTGCACCCAACCGGTTTCGTCGCTTAGTATTTATAAGCGAAAATGTGCTCTAGTTCCGTTCACATCCTGTGGTGGAGCATGTTTGTGATAGCACCTTCACTGCTATTGCACGAAGGTTGGGTGACTCCGACCCGTATAGGACCCACCATTAAGCTGCAAAATTGTATAAGAAACAAATATTAGATGATGAAAAAACCCACAATGGCATCCATAAAGTAAGTATACGTACCAAGGGGTGTTGATTGTCGACCAGATTCAGCCGCTGCCCTACCAAATCTTCCAGTGCCATCAGTGCCATCTTTAAAGCTTTTGAGCTGAACCAATTTTGATGGGTAATAGTCTTAGTAAAAATACAATTCTTATCAATTATGTTGACAACAAAGTAAGTAAAAGTCTTACTTCTTGGTTAACAATAGACTGTGCTCTTGCATTTGGCTCAAGCTTGGCAACCATTTTTGTACTGCATCTATCAAATCTTGACGCATTCCCAAGTTATCTTTGTATTGATACTTAGGATTCAGATAATATGCTAAAATTAACAAATATTATAAATTCGTCAATGCAAGCTAATGTAATTTTAATTACTTGAGAAACTGAAGTACATAAAGTAAAGACTCACCAACCTTGTGTAGTGGGTGCTTCAGTTGTCGCTCCCAACGATCTTTGATGATGGAAATATATTTTGAGTTCCCGCGTCTGTAAGCTTCCTCCATTTGCATCTTCATCATATCTATGGCAGCCCACAAGTATGGTAAGGTGGTCGACCTCTGTCCATCAACCATTCTTAGCACTTTCACACTGGGATCTAATATTGCCACAACTTTCTTGACATCATCCCAAAATTTATCACTAGATATGGTTGCCTGTGCTGTTCTACCAGCTCGAGAACTAGACTGAGGCCACTCAACCACTCCTCTGAAGCAAACATTGATCTCATGCCAAACTTCGTCATGTCAAAACTTTTCAGGGCAATGTAGTTTGTTGCAAAACGTGTTAACCCTGGCCTCACCAAGTCTCCACCATACTTAGTTCTCATCATTTTTAAGGCATATCCATGGTTATAAACGAAAGTGGTTACTTGCCTTGCATTTTCTACTATCTCTTTCACAAGTTTTATCTCTCCTACGTCCTTCAACATCAAATCAATACAGTGGGCTGCACATGGTGTCCAAAAAAATCAAAATTTTTATTATTCATCAACCTTTCCCCTGCTTTTTTGAAGTTACTACCATTGTCAGTAACCACTTGTATCACATGATTTATCCCCACTTCTTTCACCACTTTCTTCAAGAAAGCATAAATGTACTTAGAATCCTTGATATGCTTAGATGCATCAATAGACTTCAAAAACGTTGTTCTACCATCTCAATTCACCAAAAAGTTGAGGGATTTTCTGGTGGGTCCGGCCCACCCATCACACATCATAGTCACCCCATATCTTTCCCATTGTGTCTTAAAAAAATCCACATATTCTTTCATTTCTTTCTTGTGTCTTGGTAGGTAGGTGTTGTACAATTCCCAAGCTGTAGACCCTTTAACTCATCGACCTGCCCTACCTATCTCATCCAACATATTCTGATAGTGAGGTCTTGTGGTAGCATTTGCTGCAATGCCATGGTACATCATCCACTTGGAGATTTTATCTCCCACTTTAGTCTTGACATCAGTCCAAAAATGGGGCAACTTTTTTGGTGACCTGTCCTGTCTGATAAATAGATCAAGATCCGCCCTCAGGACCTCAAGATCTAGGTCACGAAGAGGTGGTGGTGCTTGTGCAGTAGATGGAGTCCTCCTAAAGGGTATCTCAGGGGCACCCCTATTTCTTAGCCTCGGCCTCCTCCCTTCATCCTTTGTTGATGCCTCTCTAGATGACCCAGCTCCTCTAGTCATCTCAAACTGTCTTTGTCGATATATCTCTCATTGCCTTATACTTATCTTCGCTCTCTTCAGCTGTCTTACCTCAATAGTTGTCAAGGCGTCGCCTAGGCCACGCCTAGGTGCCCAGGCGCCCTTGGGTCGCCTTAAAAATTGGGCGCCTTGGTCGCCTAGGCGCCCCGTCAAGCCTCCAACGCCTTGGTTCGCCCAGGCTTGAAACCGAGATATCTCGGCCGAAACCTTGAACCATGATGTGAATGGAGGTTTGGTTTTTTTGTACGGATCATGACAATGTCAGATTTTGGGTACGGATAACTTGCTACCGCATTGTATCAGGTTGCATCTAACCAACTCCTGTTTTGGGGTGTGATACAGTGCTAGATTTCGTCAGAGAAGGAAAGTACCTAGTAGATGCAAAATCTAGTGAGAAACAATTCTTAAGGCGGTATGCTAGCCAGTTTGTATTGTGTGAAGATATCTCATACAAGAGGTCCCATGAGAGGGTATAGCTGGTCTGTGTAGATGAAGAACAAGCGCAAACCATAATTAAACAAGTTCATCAAGGAGTGTGTAGACCTTACATGAATGCAAGGACGGTAGCTAAGAAAATCCTTCGCCAGGGTTATTTATGGAATACCATGGAAGCTATTGTGTGGAATTTGTGAAGAAATGCCACAAATGCCAAATCTTTACCAATCTCATACATGTTCTACCGACAGAATTGCATACCCTCAGTTCACCCTGGCCATTTTCTACTTGGGGCATCGATGTGATAGGGAAAATCCACCCGAAAGCATCTACTGAGCATGAATTCATTTTAGTCGCTATCAAATATTTTACAAAGTGGGTAGAGGCCCAACCTTACGCAAAGCTTACAACAAACAAAGTGGCCAAATTCCTTCAGAGCACATCGTCCATCGGCACGAGATGCCTCATGCTTTAATCTCAGATCAGGGTCAACATTTCAGAGGAAAGGTCCAAGAATTGTGCGAGCAATTTCCCATCCAGAGACATAGATCTTCTCCCTATCGCCCATAGACAAACAGGGCAGTTGAAGCAACAAACAAGAATGTCAAGGTTATCTTGCAGAAGATGGTAGAGACCAACGCTGGTTTGGTAAATAAATTTCCATATGCACTCTTGGCCTATGGAATGTCAATCAGAATGTCTACTAGGGCAACGCCTTACTCTTTGGTATATGGCATGGAGGCGGTCCTCCCGGTAGAAATAAAGGTGCCATCGTTGAGGGTTCTAATGGAATGCAAAATCTCAGAGGCCGAATGGCTCCGGGCCAGATATGAAGAGCTAAATTTCATAGACGAAAAGAGAATCAAAGTTACTGATAATATGAATAAATACCAACAAAGAGTTGCGGCTACTTTCAATAAGAAGGTGCATTTACGATATCTAGCAGTTGGCGATCTGGTGTTGAAAGAGCAGAGAACTCTAGTATATGATCCACGTGGTATGTTCGGTCCAAACTGTACTGGACCTTTCATACCTGGGAAGGCGGTCTGTCTAGTCGATTTGAATAGTAAAGAGCTGCAATACGTGACAAATCTAGATCAGGTGAAACATACCACATAGGCGAGCTAAAAAAGAGAGAAGATAAAAGGAGAGAGAAAGAGAGAGTGGGAGAAAATATTTTTGCTCGAAGAAGTGAGATTGGCTTGAAAATAAGCATCGGATCGGAGTCCAAGAGTTCATCCCTCATTATCTTTGAGGTTCCTTTTCTTTGAATCCATCTAATAAACAAGTATTTCATCTTTGCTTGATAAATTTCAATTCCTGATCTTTTCTCTTGGATTTGCTTCAAGAGAAAGAGAGATGAATCGACAGCTTGTATTTCGCTAAGGAATTTCTATCTCCAAAATGCTGATTCGTTCTTGAAGAGGGATGTTGTATGTGCATGAGAAAAATTCTAGTTTACTCTTGAATGTTGATATCACACATGCTATACATGAGAAAAATTCTGATCTACTCTTGAATGTTGATATCTCCCATGTTATGCATGAGAAAATTATGGTTTACTCTTGAGTGTTGATATCTCACATATGATATGCATGAGAAAAATTTCTGATTTGTTCTTAAATAGTGATATCATATGTGCATGAGAAATTTTTGATTGTTTTTGTTCTTGTGTGATGATATCTTATATGCTCATATAAGATTTTGATGTGTCTTCAGATTGCCATGCATGAGATCTTACTATGTTTGGATTGACATTTTGCAAAGATCTTACCATGCTTTGGATTGACATTTTTGCATAAATCGTACCATGTTTGGATTTACATCTTGCAATAGATCTTATCATGTTTTAGATTAGCATATTTGCATAGATCCTACCATGTTTGGATTAACGTCTTTGTGTAGATCTTACCATGTTTGGATTGGCATCTTGCATTACATTGTATCTTGTTTTGGATTAGCATATTTGCATAGATCCTACCATGTTTGGATCATAGTTGTCAAGGCGACAAGGCGATCCAAGGCGTTTGGGGCCATCCTGGGCGCCTAGGCCCTGCCTATGCATTGCCTAGACGACCAAGGCATTCCCAGTGTATTTTTTTTTATTTTTAAAATATCAATGCTATATATATATATATATATATATATATATATATATATATATATATATATATATATATATATATATATATATATATATATATATGCAGCATTCTACATAAATAATCAACATTAAAGACATAACTTAATTAATCTGAGAAAACCAACAAAGAAACAAATAATTGAGTTAAGTAAGCAACATGTATTTATGACTAATATTTGTTTATTTCTAACAAATTTGACTGGAGCGTAACTCCTTTAATATACTTTGGATTCAATCAATCTCGAATTCGTTGCAAAGCTAGTATAATCAGCTTTCCAACAAATCCAAGATTACTTGAATCCGAGTTATAATGAAGGAGTTACACTGGTCAAACCTTGTTCGGAGTAGGCGAATGCTGTTTAAAGTCGTCTGAATGTAAATTATTTTTTCGGCATCAAAGCAATAGATTATTTTGGCATGCTCTTGGTTTTTAGTGATGCTTTACTATAAAAAGATTCATGGAATTTTTATATTTGGAAATGAGCCTAGCATTTGGAAGTTGAAAATCGTCCCCGCACCCAAAAATACGGTTTTTGTTTTGGAATAGAGGGTTGATTTTTTATCCTTCTGGAATTTGAATTTTAGACTATTTTTATTGGATTCAAATAGGGGGTATTTGCTTATTTATGAATAATATCTTGAGTAAATGAAACATTTAATTAAATGATATTAGTCATAAATAAGTACTGTCTGATAAATGTTGTTATTGTCTAACCTAATAAATCTTGTAAAACAAATTCAGAGATCAAAGTGAAAAAAAAAAAAAAAAAACACATATAAGACCCAAAGCGACCGCCCAGGCATTCTGGGGGCCCAAGGCGTCCAAGGCGGCGCCGAGGCGACGCCCAGAGAGCCTGGGCAGTCGCCCAAGCAACACTAATAAGGCGCCCAGGCCCTGGAATCACGCCTGCACCTAGGCGATGCCTTGACAACTATGGTTTGGATTTGCATCCTTGCATAGATCTTACCATGTTTGGATTGACATCTTGCATGAGATCTTACCATGTTTTGGTTTAGCATCTTTGCACAGATCCTACCATATTTTGGATTAACACTTTGCATGAAATCATTCCGTTGCCACCTTGAATGAGATTCTTTTCATATTTTAAATTGTCATCTTGCAAAAAAATTCTTCCCATATTTAAGATTCCAACCATATTTTGCATAGGATTTCCTATCAAAATTGCTATTTTTACACATGCTTGTTTGCCAATTTTAGAGATATCCTTTTTAGAGAATTTGCTTGTGCTTGCTTACCATTTTTAGAGATATCTTTGTCAGGAAATTTTGCATGTGCTTGCTTGCCATTTTTTGAGATATCCTTGTTAGGAAATATTGCATTTGTTTACTTGCAATTTTTAGAGATACCATTTTTAGGAAATTATGCATGTGCTTGCTTACCATTTTAAGAGATATCCTTGTTACGAAATTTTATATGTGTTTGCTTACCATTTTTAGAGATATCCTTGTTAGGAAATTTTATATGTGCTTGCTTGCCATTTTTAGAGATATTCATGTTAGGAAATTTTATATGTGCTTGCTTGCCATTTTTAGAGATATCCGTGTTAGGAAATTTTGCATGTGCTTGCTTGCCATATTTAGTGATATCCATTTTTAAAAATTTTGCATATGTTTGCTTGACATCTTTAAAAATGTTTTTTCTTTTTAAAACTTTGCATGTGTTTTATTGTCATATTTAGACATGTTTATATTTGGAACGATTTCCTGCCATAAATGGAAAATACTGTTTTTGGAAAGAACATACAAATGACATTTTGGAGAGAACAGTAGGATATGATTTTTAGGAATGTCACAATCAGGTAAATTTTATGCATAAGATACTACTCACATAAGCTACCTAAGGTGACATCTTGGTAAATATCCAAACAAACATCCAAAAACTTGGGAGGCGTTTGATTTAGAAGGTCCTTTGTGCTAGACCAATTATAGTCTAAGGTACGGGACCTAGTAGTCTAGAAATTTTAAATTACCTCCTTACCCTTCCATTAGTCTTGAAAACCTTACTCACTTTAGTTTATTGTATCATAGAGCATAGGTAACAAATTTGCTTGAATTGAAGCGGGACTCAAACGAGTCTATCCTTAAGAGAAATTTCCATCCCTTAGCATTTCTTCCCTTATTTGGAACGGATCATTGCTTTTTAAGGCTTTGAACATTTCTTTTCATATTTAGAACGGGTCATTGCTTTTTAAGGTTTTCAACGTTTCTTCCCATATTTGGAGCGGGTCATTGCTTTTTGAGGCTTTGAACGTTACTTCCCATAGTTGGAACGGGTCATTGTTTTTTAAGAATTTGAATGTTTCTTTCCATATTTAGAGGGGGTCATTGTTTTTTTTTATGCTTTGAAGGTTTCTTTGCGGGTCATGGTGTTTAAGGCTTTGAATGTTTTTCCCATTTTTAGAATGGGTCATTGCTTTTTAAGGCTTTAAACGTTTCTTCCCATATTTCAAATGGGTCATAGCGTTATAAGGCTTTGAACATTTCTTTCCATTTTTAGTGTGGGTCATAGCTTTTTTTAGGCGTTGAATACTTTTCTCCCATTTAAACTATCGAACTACGTTTGGTTTTGATTCCCTGACCATGTCGGGATACGTAGGCAGTTTGGATAGAACTCAGTCCACCTTTGTTTCAAAGTGGTTTTTAATCTTATTTCAAAGCTTTGATTCGAATATAATTTTCAAAATTGGTTCAAGATTAGTTCAAAATGGTTTAAACCTTGGTTCAAATCATTGATTTAAAAACATTGTTTTTAGTATTCAAATACAGTAACTCACTGTAACTGGCTCCAATATTTGATAGCAAATTTACAGAAAAAATAGTTAGGAAACAATGTAGTTTTGCAGTCAGGACTAAAGCCAAGTGCGTTTTTTAAGCAAAACTGCAGGAAATAATACTTTTAATGACTTATAATCAATGGGAAGGATGCTATATGCAAGGATTATTGCTCTACCGAAGACCTGAGCCTGTTAATTTGTTTTTACATGCATGGGTTGATTTCTTCACCTAGTAAAAAAATAACAACTGGTCTTCTGACCTACTCCCCAACTGAAAAATCATTGAAAATTTGCATGAATATATGCTTCTGACCTACTACTCCCCAACTGAAAAATCATTGAAAATTTGCATGCATATATGCATCTATGTGTTAAATACTTGAGTGTCAGCACGTCGAGAAAAGAAAATGATTGATCTTCTAAGTTTCTGAGTGGGCAGATTTCTGACATACCTTGGTGTTTCTTTATTTAAAGGGAGAATCAAACGAGAGTTCTTGGCACCTCTAGTAGATCGGTTTCGAAAAAAATTCTTTACTTAGAATGGTTGTCTTCTCTCATTTGTCGGTAGGGTGGAGCTTGTTCAATCTGTTCTTTGTAATTCCTTTTTACATTCTTTTGGGGTGTATAAGTGGCCATTAAGTCTAATTAAAATTTCAGAAGGCTGGATACGGAACTTTATTTGGACAGGTGATCCATTGAAGAAAAAATCAGTGACTGTGAAATCAGAAATGGTGTGCTCACCGAAATTTGAAGGAGGTCTTGGATTGCGAAGGTTGATTGACCTTAATGATGCCCTGCTGTCCGAACTGTGTGGGAAAATTCTGAATGACCAAACGTCTTATGCGGAATTTATGAGGAGTCATTATATCTCAAAAGATGGTTTTGTTCGTTGCTCTCAGTGTACGTCATCTGTTTGGATGAGTATTAAACATCTTTGGGACTGGACATCTAAGCATTCTAAATGGTTAATTGGAGATGGATCAAATATTCATATGTGGAAGGACGTTTGGGTAGGTGATACTCCTTTGATGGAATTAATGGGGATTGAAAAACATCTAATTAGGGGTCTTGATAGTAGACTCTCACGATTTATATCGAATGGGAAGTGGGATTTGCCAGATGTCCAATCCCCAGCAATGAAATATTATTTTCTTTTGGCTGAGGATATTATATTGGTTCCTGGTGGTGCTGATAGGCGGGTTCGGATTGGAGAACCATCCGGGCGGTTTATTGTGAGGTCAGCTTGGGATTTGTTGAGAAGAAAACAAAACAAGGAGACCTGGACGATTTTGTGTGGAATCATGGTTTGCATCCTAGAATGGCGTGTTTCGCCTGGCGGTGGTATTGGTGTAAGATGCCGACTAAAGATTGCATCTGAAGGAAGGGTATTAATCTGGCCTCTAGGTGCTGTTTGTGTATGGGAAGTGTAGAGACTATGAACTATCTGTTTTGTGAATGTCGATTTGCAAGGGAGATATGGGTGAATGTTGGAAGAATTTTCGGTGTGGTGATCCCATCGTTTAACACTACATCTGAGTTGAGTGCTTGGTGGAGGCGAAAGTCAAGCTCTATTTCTCTTAGATTCATGTGGGTTTGGTTGTATGGTGCTATCTCTAGAGGCCATATGGCATGCTAGAAATAATTATTTGTATAGAGGTAGGACGGTCTCTGTAATGATGTCTTGGGAGAAAATAAAACGTGGGTGCATGGAGCTGTCGGTAAGAAATCCTTCTGTAGTTAAATCCATTGATGATTTAAGAATTTTACGCGTTCTGGGATTGAGGACGAAACATGGTAAGCAAGGTAGGATTATTGAAGTGCTATGACGCCCTCCCTGGACTGACTGGTGTAAGCCCAGTATGGGCGTCTTGTAGTTTATGCCTATGCGGAGTATGTTGGGGTAACCACCTCCTATGTTGCTGAGATGAGAAGCACATTCACAGGATTAAAAGCTGCTCAAAGTATGGGATACAAGAATATATGGTTGGAATCAGATTTGGCTGCTTTGGTCAAGGCTTTTATTTCTGGGAATATCCCTTGGTTGCTCCAGCAAGAATGGATGGCTATTTCGGCTCCCTACTTAGCTGTGAGATTAGATTTATACATTGTTTTTGTGAGTCTAATATTGTTGCTGATAGGCTCGCGAAAAAAGCAGCTCATGATAGACAATCCTTTGTTTATAGAGCATGTCTATATTTTGTTGCTAAGGAGGTAGTGTGGGATGCTTCTCGCAGACCACGCTATAGATTTTCTTAGTGTGTTGCCCTGGATGGCTTCTACAGATGGCAATGCTGAAGGTGTAGGTTTTTCATCCTTGCTGGGCTCGTTTGTAAATTTTCTCTTCTTTTAATACAAATTTAATTTCTAGCAAAGAAAAAAAAAAGAATACTTAGAGTGTTGACAACCATATGTAAATCACTGCTTATAAAAGTTCTATAAAACACTGAAGCTATTATAGGTTTAGATCTTTGAAATTTGTTAAAACATTTTTTTTTTGGTGAAAATATAATCATAAAAAATTGTTCTTTGGTTGATGCAACCTTTATGTTGGAAAGATATTTCTTTAATATTATTGTAAGACTTTGTACAAGTTATATAGTTTTATTGGAAAACCATGAAACAAGTATAGGGGAAAGTGTTGACTATGAGCTACATGGTTACTGATTGCTCAGTTGAGAAGTAAACTACAAATGAAAATGCATTTTATGTTCTTTAAAAAAAGGAAAATTTTCCTGGATTAATATATATATATATATATATATATATATATATATATATATATATATATATATATATATGAGGACTGTATAGGGGAAAGTGTAAGACCCACACTCGAAATCCTCACAATTTGGATCTCTCTGTGTCGGGTCTAACTATGCCAATACTTGGCACCTTGATTTTCGACCCTCCATATGATGATTGGGTCAAACTCTAAGATTTCCTAGTGATAGTAGAGTGTGGGGAATGATGTCCAAAAAAACCTAGAAAGCATCCCCACTAAACTGGGCCTACAAAACTAAGCCTAAAACCATTTTAAGCTCAACTGGAGGCACAATCGGATGAACGTTCCTCCCATTAATTGCAACCGGTTGAACATGGATTTGAGTCTTTCTCTCTCCACGGGTTCTATATAAAGGAGGACCCAATCTCTTTTCCTTCCATTTGGAACCGTGGGAGAGTAAGAGTGGGAGAAGAATAGAAAAAGGAAGAACTTGGAACTCAAAGCTCCAAGCCCTAGTCCCAATCTCTTTGAAGGTATGTTCAATGAACCTCCTCTTCTCATTGTTTGGTGTTTAAGGCTAAAAACCTTGGTGACTACCATTAAACCTAGAAGTTAGGTTTTCTCCACCCAACTCCATGGATGGAGTCAATGGAACCATAAATGGAATGTATAAACGGTGGGAAGATGATTCCCATCAACTAAATGAAGGTAAGATCATTGGGAATCAAAGTCCCCAAGCTTGGAGACCAATTTCCGTTCGCGACCTAGTTTCTGGGTTCGAACCAGTGGCACGGAACCTGTGTCACGGAACCGGTAGCACGGAACTGGTGTCACAGAACCGATGGAACGGAACCGGTGTCGTGAAACCGGTGGCATAGAACCAGTGTCACAGAAACGGTGCCATTGAACCAGCGGCATGAACCGGTGGCATGAACCGGAGGTAGGAACAGGAGGCAGTGCCGGATGATGTATCACCTGGTAAAGCTTCCGAATGACCTACTAGAACCGCACTGTATAACAGTGGATATGAAGCGGATGGTCTACCGAATGACCGACCATCAGAGTCATCCTTTAGTTCTGTTTACTAAGAAATGACTAAGTGTTAACAGACTTACTGTATTGGAGGAACAATCAACCGGTTCTATCTTCCGGTTCAGTCTGTATTGACTTATAGGCTTAGGAATGGTTAGAAAGGCCCACCTTTCGGTTCCCGACTTATCTTGGGACCTGTGCGTGGAATCTAGGACTTGTCCATGCTGGTTTAAAAGATGTTTACCAAACTAATGTAACTTGTCTAATTAATTAGGTAATACACCGCGGGTAGTGGCCGGCTTCAAGGTTCAGCATCATCTTTGGTGTCTACAGGTGAGGGGATAGGTCACGTAGAGTTTTAGCATGTGGTTGTGTGTTTATTGTTGTTTTTCTTTTATAACATGTCATCCAATGAAATGTATATAACTGTTCATGCATTTGCATATAACTATAAATATGTATAATGTTGGTTGTTATTACCTTGGTAGAGACACAGTGAACCATAGGAGTAGGGATCTGGAGTTCTCTGCAAGGAGTGATTGTTGATATTGTTTGTGTGCAATCATATATGATGATGCGTGTAACGTATGGGAGTACGAGCATGCGTACCATGTTGGTGTGCCAATATCCTAGTGTAGACATGATGATCCATGGGAGTGGGGATCCGGGGTTCTCTATTGGGATGCTATTCATGTATGGTTGTTCATGTAACAAGTGACCTCATGAATTACGTTGGGAGTGGCTGTACCTTAGTGGAGGCACAACGAACCATGGGAGTGGCATCATGCATCAACTTGGTCAAATGACTTGTGCTTTAGGGAAGAATGGACAAACCACTGATCATCGAGGAGTGCTTGGGTCAGGGGTGTCATTGATTCATCGAGGAGTGCTCGGGTCAGGGGTGTCATTGATTCATCGAGGAGTGCTCGGGATCAATAGCGGTTCACTCATGGGTTGTGCGAGCCACTGGTCATCGAGGAGTGCTTCGGTCAGGGGTGTTATTGATTCATCAAGGAGTGTTCGGGATCAATGGCGGTTCACTCATGGGATGCTATTGAGCTAGGGTATAGGCCGACCATGATTGCATACACATTTGATTGTCACTAACAAATTGTTTGTTTATTTGCTTCTGTACTGCATTCATAAATTATTGCATAGGATTGCATTGGATACCTGATTTCTCGCTGAGCTGGGATGGGAGCTCACCCCTCGATATCGAATTCTTTCTAGTTTTGATTGTAGGTACCTCTATTGTATTTACTGCTATGGATCCTGTTGATGTTGAGGGCACCTCTCTTGGCGGTGGGCCGCTGAGGGGTCATGTCGAGGGCTGTACCTATAAAGATTGGGTTTATGGGACCTGAGTCAGTGCCTCGCTTCCATGATTTTGATGTCTGTAGATAGATGCGGTTTGACCTATCTATAATATTTTATTCCGATTTACTCTAGTTATTTAGTACGGAATATATGTAACATGAATATTACTTGTGAAATGGTTTGTAAGATATAATAGACATATTATGTATTGATAACATTAGAAGCATCTGTTTTATATTATGACTCCGCTGCAACTCTATGATCCGCTGCATTTATTATTATTTATTGTTGATTATTGTGAATATTGTATGTGTAGAATGTGGTGTTTGTTTGGTAGTCCATTTTGGTTGTCGGTTGCTGAAAGATTTGGGTTGTCTCTTGGATGATTCTGATATCATGTCCGATTTTTCAGAATGGGCTGTGACAACACTGGTATCAGAACACAACCACTCTTAACTCTACCTACAAACTTCCCCTGCACATGCGTTTCCATGTGTCGGAACAGATGCCTAGGATAATGAAAAGCTGTTATGAACCAAAAAGTAGTAAGGAAAACAGTAAGTTAGGTTACATCACATTACAAGAAATAAAAGAAAGAACAGAGTACACAATATGTACTAAGAGCAAAGGAAAGACATGTATATATATATGTATCTGATTGGAAGAATAAAATCGGGACGCAGCCTACAACCCGGGCAGTCATCCCATGATCAAAACATCTGATTTCAATGATAGTAAAAGAAGATACAATTATATATCAAGAGAAGTGATGTGCATAAGTCTCGTGCCTCCAGTTCTAGCCCAGAAGCCAAACACGAACCAGAGAAGGTTTTCTTCTTTGGAGATGGTTTCCCACCGCGGTTTCCTTCACTTTAAGTGTTGGGAAACACCTACCTATCATTAAAGAACACAATGGGAGTCATTTAGACCCCATTATCATCTCCATTCATGGAGAGGACGAAAAATCTAGGTTCCTAGGTTAAGCTTTGGTCTCCATTCATGGAGGCCATTAATGGTGGAGCTCCACCATGGTCTCTACCATGCATTCTCCCACAAGGATGGAAAGAAGAAGAAAGGATGATGACCTACCTCAAAGAAGAACGATGCTTGAGCTTGAGTTCCAAGCTTGAGCTCTACACCTTAACCCTCACTCACTCTCCACGGTTCAGCAAGAGAGAAACAAGGGAACATGGGTTCCCTTTTATAGGACTCGTGGAGAGAGAAATTGCCCTACTCTTGTACAACCGGCGGAAGTCAAGTGGAGGATCGTTCATCTGGTTATGCCTCCGGTTGAGCTTAAAATATATTTAGGCCTAGTTTCATGGGGATGCTTCCAAGGTCTCATGTACCTTCTCCCACATGACTTAGTATCACTAAATGATCCAAGAGGCTGACCCATATCATATGGAGGGTCATAAGACTGGGTGCCAAGGGTTGGCATAGTAAGACCCGATACAGAGAGATCCGAATCGTGAGGATTTCGGAGTGGGTCTTACATCTATAGTAACATAAATTCCAAGAGTTTAATAATTATAGGAAATCTAAAAATTTTCATCTAGTCAAAATTATAAATTTTATTACCTGCCTTCTCATAGCTTAGATCAATAAGGCTTCCAAAAATTACCTAGCTTCCATCCTCAGTCTTCTCTACCTGCCACAATACAGTCAGGGTAAGACATGAATCCCCTGACAACACCTGGGTTGTTACAATCCACCCATTGGCTTCTGAACTTTCCTTTAATGCCATGGCAGGTTAGACATATCCTAATACACTTCGATTTACTGGCACCATTAATGGCTCTTTAGTGCAGATTCTGATTGACAGTAGGAGTACCCACAATTTCATCCAAAGTCGGATTGCCCAATTCCTTGGATTACTTGTAGAGGCCGCAGCAAAGATAAATGTCTATATTTGCAGTGGCTCAGCCCTTCAGAGTGAAGATGTTGTTCGACAAATTCCCCTTCGAATATCGACTCACCTCATCACAGTTGATGCAATTGTACTGCCTCTATTCGGTGCCGATATTATTCTTGGAGTACAGTGGCTTGCTCAACTTGGACCTGTGATATTTGACTATACAGCTATGACCCTTTCATTCAAGTAAGGAGACCAACAGATCCTTCTACAGGGGGACACTCCTTTGGCAGTGGCTCAATTATGTTACCACACTGTGTGGCGCCTTGTCGATACTAATTCGGTGGCTGCCCTGTTTTGATTGGACATTCAACCCAGCTTCAGTGGAATCACAAACCAACACTAGTGACTTGCAGCAAGTCTTGGCAAGGTATTCTGAGGTGTTGAAGGAGTCCACTACAGTACCACCCCGCAGAGCACAGGACCACGCAATCCATTTACAAACATGGCTCAACCAGTTAATGTAAGGCCTTACCAATACCCTCATTATCAAAAATCTGGGATAGAGTGTTTGGTTGCCGAAATGCTCAATGCAGGTATCATTCGGCCAAGTGTTAGCCCATTCTCTTCACCTGTTTTGTTAGTCAAGAAGAAAGGTGGTACGTGGAGGATTTGCGCAGACTACCGAGCTCTTAATGCAATAACGGTTAAGGATCAATTCCCCATTCCAACCGTTGATGAATTGCTGGATGAATTGCATGGAGCTCGTTTCTTCTCTAAATTGGACTTAAGGTTCGGTTACCATCAAATTCATATACGGGGCAGCCAATACCTCCAAGACAGCATTTAGAACTCACGATAGCCATTTTGAGTTCCTCGTCATGCCCTTTGGGCTTACTAATGCTCCCTCTACATTCCAAGCCGCCATGAATGAGGTTTTTAGGCCATTCTTGCATCGCTTCCTATCGGTATTTTTTGACAACCTACTGGTTTATGGTGCAACTTGGGATGACCATCTTCGACACTTATAGCAGGTTCTGCAGAAGCTTTTGGAACACCAGTTTTATGCCAAATCTTAGAAGTGTTCCTTTGGCCAGAGTAGCATTGACTACTTAGGACACCTTGTATCAGCCGACGAAGTAGCAATGGACCTGACCAAAATCGATGTGGTATAGTAGTGGCCTGTTCCCAAAACCGTGAGAGAACTTTGTGCTTTTGTTGGATTCACTGGCTACTATCGCCGATTTATAGCCAGGTATGCTCACTTAGCTGCAGCCCTTACAATTTTTTTGCAAAAAGGAGGTCTCTCATGGACTAACAAGGCACAGGAAGCATTCACTACTCTGAAGTCTGCACTTACAACAGCTCCCATATTACGGCTTCTGGATTTCTCTCGCCCCTTCACAGTGGAATCCGATGCCTCTGGATTGGGAATCGGGGTTGTTCTTACTTAAGACAATCGGCCTATTGCATTTTATAGTCGGAAATTGTCTCCATGGATGCAAGCGGAATTGGCTTATGTTAGGGAAATGTGTGCTATAACTGAAGTTGTGCAACGATGATGACAATACCTGCTGGGGCAAAAATTCTTGATTAAAACAGATCAGCGGAGTCTCAAGGACTTGAGTGAACAGACCATGCAAACCCCAGCGCAGCACCGCTGCCATACTAAACTAATGGGTTGCAACTTTGATATTCTTTATCGCCCAGGCAGAGACAATGTGGAGGCCTCTCACGAAGTATGTATCTCATGACATCACACTCTTCTGTTGGTGGCCCAACATTTACCTTTCTCACTCAGCTACAACATGAGGTGGCCACTGTTCCAGAGCTTAGCTCATTTCATGATGCCTTGTTACTGGATCCCTCTTCCAAACCACATTTGTCTTACCGAGATGGTCTGCTGTATTTCCAAAATCGATTGT
Organism: Protea cynaroides; assembly: GCA_028583415.1. NCBI lineage: Eukaryota > Viridiplantae > Streptophyta > Magnoliopsida > Proteales > Proteaceae > Protea > Protea cynaroides. The sequence goes on from CM053274.1 coordinate 18,020,477, forward strand.
TATTGGCGTCTTCCTCTACCCTTTGTGAGTTATTGTTGAAGGAATTCCATGCTTCTGCAGTAGGAGGTAATGCGGGATACCGTTGAACACTTGCCGAATAGCTGCTAATGTGTATTGGCCACAGATGCGCAATCGAGTCAAACAGTTTGTAGCTCTGTGCTCTGTCTGCCAGCAAATGAAATCCATCTCCTGTTCCCCTGCAGATCTATATTACAGCCTTTACCTATTCTTTAAATGTTTGGGAAGATATCTCAATGGATTTTATAACAGCACTTCCCACCTAACACGGCAAGTTGGCCATTTTGGTTGTGATCGATCGCCTTATAAAGTATGCACATTTTTGCGCTTTGGCTGTGGGATATACCAGTCTCTCCATTGCTAACGTGTTTGTGACCGAGACTGTACGTTTACTTGGCATTCCCCGCTCAATAGTGAGTGATTGTGATCCCCTTTTCATCAGCTGGTTCTGGCGGGAACTCTTCCGTCTACAGGGAATGACAGTGGCAATGAGCAGTTCGTACCACCCACAAACGGATGGACAGTCTGAGGTCCTGAACCGTTGCTTGGAAATGTATCTTCGGAGTTTTGTACTTGACACACCGCAACAATGGGCACGCCTCCTGCCGTGGGCTGAATTTTGGTACAATAGAGTGTATCACAGTGCAGCTGGAATGACTCCTTTTCAGGCCTTATATGGTTGAACCCTTCCTATGTTACAATGTTATATTGCTGGCTCCTCTTCCCTAGAGGCTGTTGAAGAAGACTTAAGAACCAGAGACAAGGTGTTATCTCAACTCCTAACCAATCTTTTTCGAGCCCAGAACAGGGTGAAAATACAAGCAGATCGCCCTCGGGTCGATAAACAATTCGGAGTGGATGATTGGGTCTACATTAAACTCCAGCCCAACTGTCAGCATTCTCTGCTTCATCAAAGGTATCCGAAGCTGGGATGACGATATTTTGGTCCATTTCAGGTGGTGGCTCGTGTCAGACAAGTAGCTTATAAGCTGGACTTACCCTCAACTGCAAGAATCCACCCTGTATTTCACATTTCACAGCCCAAGAAGGGTGTCCGACTGCCTAACCCATTTCTGAATCAGTTGCCCATACAGGCTCTGGATGATAAGCCACTCCTTCACCCGTAGCCGTTCTCAACTATCGATTCCGGAAACAGCAGGATAGATGGACATCACAAGCATTGGTACAATGGGAACGGTTTCCACTCGAAGAGTCCTCGTGGGTAGACGTCTCTGTGCTTCGCCGAAACTTTCCGCATCTCAACCTTGAGGACAAGGTTCTTGGCCATGGGGAGGGTAATGATACGAATGTTGTGGAAGGACACGTAGGTAGGCAAGATGAACACTGGATCAGCAGGAGGGCCACGTTGCCAGCAAGGACTCGATGAAGAGGTTTCTCCCAGGAGAGGGACACGTACTCAAAAGAGGTCTGTTACACTGACTGATTATTTGTGAAGGTAGTTACAAAAGTAGTTAGGGAACTGTTAGACAGCTGTAGGTGGTTATCATGAGTAAGAAAGAGACATTATAAGAGGGATTATATAAGACAATCATACGAGATCAAAGAATATAGAAGAATTTACTCCCAACTTTATCTGAGTCTTTCTCTTCTCTTCTTCCTCAGTCTCCTCTGTCTTTCCCTTCTCTGGCACAACAAATTGAAAGAAGGGAGAGCATTGGTGTTTAGCCATCTTTGAACAAAAAATTCATCTCATTGTAAAAAATTTTGCTTACAAGATATACATATATGGAAAGGCTAAGGGGCTTTGATACATCAATATTTTCTGTTTCCATTAAGCAACAACAAAGGCTCAGGTCACGAGAATAGACAAGTTTAACTTTGAACATTAAGGTTAGGCCCCTGAGCACATATCCTTATTTACAAGAAAAAGGTGCCACACAAGCAACAATATCATTTGATAATTCTCCATTTTTGGAAATCTGAACAGAAGCAATCTACGCTTCAAAAGGATTATATGAGAAGACTATTAAGGCTCTGACAAAACAGCATCAGCTCATTGCTCTATTTTTTTTTTATGTTTCTTGGTCTTCTCCTTCTCTAATAATAACTTCATGCAGCCTCTGGTACTGCTACCGTAATTGCACTTACTTTGGATTTCATTTCTATAATCTTTTCCTTGGGAATGGCATTTGTAAGCAAGCCGATCAAAACATTTTTTATTGTTTCCCTGCTTTCAATCAATGGTAAAGCAATAATCACAACAGATCCAATGGTACCCCATGCTATTGCTATGATAGCCCAAAATGTGAAGTATCCCAAACTGAACTCTTCTGCAAAAGAGAAGAATAAATTTAGGACAATATATCTGGAACAGAGTACAAAAATGTATAGTGTCAAAGCCAACAAATTCATGTGCAAAGGATGGGGTTTAGAATAAGCTCTGTTTGGACTTCAGAGAATCCCAACTTCTGGGGAAGACATGATTTATGTTGGATCATGTCAGGTCAATCAGCATCACATGAGTTAGTTGTACTGTTGAACTGATCTGATTCCCATAATCAAAATAGGAAATCAAGAATCCAGTTAAAATGCTAACATTTGATCTCCAAAGACTTAAACAAGAGAATAATTAGTAATTCTCTGAAGTAGTTCGTTGGATTGAGAAACAAATTTTGCTTTTCAGAGACACCCTCTGGAAGAGTGAAACATCAAAACAACCACATCAGAAAATTCAATTTGAACCAAACATGTTTGTGGTTCGAATCACTCTAGAGAATAGGAAATCCTCAGAATCTCCTTGGATAAGTTAAACAACGAAGTTAGGAATTGTTGAAAGCATGTTGGTAGTTTATGCAAGTATCCAGATCAACTAGAAAGAAGTCATGGGCTAACTTACTTGCTGGAAGAGAGAGAACAGGCCACAGTATTAGAATCACAACAGTGAAACCGATACCCCATTTCAGTATCCAAGTTTTTGCACTGATCAGCTTTTCCTCCTTGAATTCTTCATCTGGCAAATCAGACTTATCTCTTTCAACCATGGTTATCTGCTTGGTGCTCTCCCAATCATAATTTTGTGGCCACAGTAGGCTACATATAGCATGGATAACTCCACCGGTCAGTATAGAGACGAGGTTTCCTGCAAGCATTGGTGCATTCCTGCCAGTTGTATCAAGATTTACTCGGCCATACTCTACTTTTGTCACTGTTAGCCATGTTATGACTCCAAGGATGCATCCAGCGATTGTTCCAACAATGGCACCTGATGAGTTCGCTTTCCTCCATAAAAGCATGAAAGCTATTGGCATAACAGCTGAACCAATGATAACTCCCATGGCTAGATACATCCAGCCCAATGAAACTCCTGCCTTATTCAGTATCGCTGCTAGCACTCCCATGAAACATCCAAAGGCCAGAATGACAATCCTCGAAACATTCAGAATCTGTTTTCCCGTTGCATTTGGATTGATATAAGTTCGGTATATGTCATATGTACACAAGGAAGAAACAGCAATTAGCTCAGCAGAGCCAGCGGATGTTACAGCCCTGAAAACAGAACATAAATTTAATAAAGCCCATGAACCTCTTTTCCTTTTCCTGGATTACATCTATGCATAAAGGAATAAAACACCAAATCTATGAAGGGAAGAAAGACTCACATAAACAGCATGGTAAGAAGTAGAACAGATCCTGTTTTTCCCATCAAAGCTATAGCTATAGCAGGAGGAACGAGTCCACGACCAGCCTCAATACTTGTTAGTGGTAGATCAAGAGCTAGGGCTCCTAAACCCAGTGATGTTGCCAAAGCAAAAGGCACGGCAAACCAAACCAAGCCGCCCAACAAGTAGCCCTTGTGAGTTGCTGAAGGTCGTGCAGCAATGGCACTCATCCAATACCCCTAAGATACCAGAGTTGAAAATGTAATCAGTGATATGAAGATGAAATTACTTAACAAGGGACTGAGTAGTCACCCACATCAACAAATGAACTGAGGTGCCCAGATTGTGAAATGAAATAAAGCAAGGCCAATCTTAGTTTCCTAAATTTTCTGTATCTCGAGATGAACAAAAAGAACTTACATTGTCCACAAAGACAGTTCCAAAATTGCCAATGATGTTGATAATTCCAAAAATAAGGCCACCAGAACTTAACATTGTTAGATAGGATCCGCCGTAGTTCCCAACAACCGGTCCACAGGCCTGTCCAGTATGAGAAATTGGCTCTTGACATATTCTTGATTTGCTGGCAACTTCCAGGAGATGATTGTAGACGACTTTAGGACTTCCCAGATTGCTACTTGCCGTGTAAACCAGATATACAAAGATGACCAAAATCACATGCACTGACAGAAGTACATCACAAATAAGTTTACGAAACCCAAACGATATAGAACAAAATATGGGTTTTTGATTTTAATTAATCTTATTTAATTATCACACTCATCAGAAATTGCATCAAGGTATTGTGTACCTATAAGAGAATGTATGTAGCTGGCTAAGAAAGTAGCTTTTAGTCCCCCAGCCAACGTGTAAACTATGACACCAAGAGGAATGAGAAAGCTTGCAGCATAAATATTGACCCCAGTAAGTGCATTGACAACCGCAGAACCACCAAGAAGAAGCATGGCTGTTACAATAATATTTGTCATGAAGCAGAACCATAGGAAGACAATATGAGCTGTAGTCCCCCATCTGAAAGGCAGAGAGAGATTTCAATCATGATAAGGGAGTGCTAAATTTATCTTGTAAGAAGTGTTGAAATTAATTATCATTAGTTTATTATATAGCACATATGAAATGCAATGATTGGTACGAAAAACTTACCGAGCTTTTACAATTTCACAGACAGTATGAGCATGAGGAGCTTTTCTTTTGATCTCTATGGCCATAACACCAAATAGTAGTACCTGGTTTGTAGAATAGAGTAAACCACAGGATGAATTTTTTTCCTATTATCCCCAAGAAAGAACAGAATAATTGAATTTATTCAATATATACAACATAAGATTGTATGACAGACCTGAATGGTGGCACCACTTGCATACCAGAAAGGACCACTAACACCATACTCCCAGGCGACATTGGAGCTTTGCAAGATTGTAGCAGCCCATGTCCACTTTAAGAATCCAAATATCGAAAAATATAAGTTCATAAAGTATTTTATTCCAACTCAGCTATAGGTAACTATCAGCAGACAAGCATGTTACCTGAGATACAATGACACTAGCAATAAGTCCTGTTTTAACACTTCTGCCGGCAGTATTGAACCATTCAGATGTGTGCTGTGCCCCCACATATCGCTTCTCGAGCCATACCTAATTATAGAAGATGAAATATTTAAAAAATAAATAAAAAATTAACAGAACAGACACTAAACAATAAACAAAGAACAGAGAATAAATTAGAATTAAATGGACTCTGAAGAAGCATGATCTGAGTTCGATTAAAGCTATAAATTTAATCTTAGTTATTCCTACACTCTAGTCAATACCGACAAAAAAATATAATATTGAGGAAAGAAAACTCTTGGGAACTAATCCAAACTATCACATTAGCAAAAACTTACATGGTTTGCATTTCTTTTCAAAAAAAATTTATTCTTTAAAAGATAAAAGTTGAGCTTAATAATAGGAAGATAAAGAACTGGAAAGAATGCTTATTCCCCTATGAAGTTAAAAGATGCGCCTTATATGATTGAAGTTACTCATGCCATAATGAAGCTTACAGATGTTGTCAGTTGGACTACATTTTCACAATCTTGGATTATGTGTACAATTTTTCAGATATTCAAGGCTGTAAAGATGTACTCATGAGTCATGAGAATAGAAATTAGTATTTCACGGTAAATTGTGAGCAATAGTCTTCTTTAATTAGCACTGGTTTATGGTCCTCCAAAATCAAAGTCCTTAAAGAGGCACAAAGGTAGTTAGCACGATGTAGTTATTGGTTTAATGAAGGGCTGATAAGCGATATGGTGTAGGATATAATGGACAATACCTTCAATTTAATTCTTTTATGCTTATGTGCATCATTGAACTCAAAGAGGCCATTTTGCTACTTTGTCTTTTCATATTGTGCTCATTCAGAAACAGTTTCAGGGAACCAGTGTTGGGGGGACAATGACTTCTTATATTCTTTCGTTTGCTTAGGCCCTGTTTGATAACGCTCCAGATTTTGGATTCCATGGATTTCGACTTCCAAGGAGTCGTTTAGGAGTACAATCGCATTTGATAAAACCTAGTGGGATTCCAGCTCCTAGGGAGTGAACCGGGTCATAAAATGACTTTAGAATCCAAATTTTTGGAGTATTAAAAATATGTTTTTATGTTTTTGGAGCAACTTTTTGGTAGAACAAAAAAAAGTACAAAAGAAGCTCTCTTTCACGACACCACCACCACCACCAGCACTGTCGCCGCCGCTGCCATTGCCACCACCACCACCACCATTGGTGTCTCCACCTGTCATTTGGACTTCAATTGGCGGGATATTCTCACAACGTGTTCATCAAACATGTTTCTGTTCCAAATATACTCTCGAATCCATTTTAGAACTTTGTTATCAAACATCTTTCTACTCCAAAATAATTTTAGAGTAAAATTTTTGCTCCAAAGCAAAAGTAAGGAATCTTGAGCAAAAGTATTATCAAATGGAGACTTAGTGATCAACGAAGCCCGAAGTATCTGATTCCAAAGGGTCATTAAGAGCCCATAAGATTTAAGGCCGAAGGAGGCACGACCCACTACATGGATTGGGGCACCATCCTCTAGGCTTTGTTTGGTTGCAAGGGGAATTGAAGGAAAGGGAAGTGAAATTTTTAAACTTTAAATGGAAACTTTTATAATGATTATAGTGTTAGATTTATGTGGGCTTAATTAATTACCTAAACTAGTTAATTCAGTGGGAATTTGATTTACACGGTATAACCGGTTTGGTTTGGTTCGTCACATGGTATGAGATAGGTTTGGTATCCCTAATTCTATTATGGGAAGAGTTTTAGGATTACATCTGTATTCTATAAATACAGGGTTGGAGTCCCCACAACCACAATTAATCAGTTCTCTGCACCCATTAGCAAGAGACGTCAGGATATCCTCTGGAGGCTGTGGAAGACTGTAGCCGAGGGATTTCGATCAAAGCTTGGAGCGTCGTGAAGCGTATGAGAATTAATCTCTTCATTGACAGGTATGTCTTTATGATTCATAGTTTATGGTTTCTCTATTGTGTTCTAGGGCAACTGTATGAGATTTTAATGGGTTTCATTGAAACCTTACTAATAATATTTAAACAGTTGGTATCAGAGCCAACCATACAGACCTAGAATCAATGGAGATTGATTATAAAGATTGATAATGAATGATTAAATTGAAAGAGAAATTTTTCTCAAGTTTTAGATCGAATTTCGATCAGATCTGTCGGAGTTTTCCACAGACAAATTTTTTCGACTGGAAAAATAAGTCAAGCAATATACCGTTGGAAAGGTCTCGAAGAGACGGAACTGGCGATATAAAATCGTCGGCGTCGGCAGTCGGACGCGCCGGCAATCGCCGGAGGTATCCACGAGTGGAACTCACTCGCGGGTGGGATAATTTAAAAAAAAACCTTTTACGGCGGCGTTGACCCGATCACCGCCGGGTCAACTCGGCAACCCTAACGGGTTGGGCCGTGATTTGGACCGAGTCGACCCAAAGAACAAAAAAAAAAAAAAAAAGTTCTGGCGGCGTCGATTTATCGCCGAGTTAACTCAGCGAGAATCGAAAACCCTAGCCAAGTCGAAGGCAGCCGGGGCGGGTTGGGGGCAGGCTAAGCCGAGCCAGCCTGGCCTGACCAAGCCTGGTCAGCCAAGGCCCAAGCCCAAGACCAGCTATATACACGTGTGGACTAGCACGTGTGACCCGGACCCGACCCGCAAGTCCGGTATCTAACTCGAATTTCTTGACCCGAAAACCTGAATTTTGACCCATATATTCGCCCCGAAACCCGATATTTTTGGCCCGAATACCCGAATGATAAACCGGGTTCGCCCATTGTTTGGATCGAAGGTTGAGCCAATTGGTCGGACCGCGGTTTGGTTTACATCAAACCGTTTGCTTGCGGTCTGAACCAAAGTAATTAAAAAAAAAGAGGTTATACTCGGTTCAGTTCGAACCGAATCGAAGTCAGGCCGGACCTGGCCAAGCTGGATCGAACCGGACCGAACTGAACCAAACTAACCCAGACAATATTTTTCTATAAGGGCCTATTTGGTTTCTGTTTTTAACAAAAAGACATTAAATAGTGATTCTGGGAGCTAGGAATGTCGGATTGACCTCCGGTTTGTTTTGTTGGACTCCATTTTTAATGCTCTTCAATCTGATATATATTTTGGTACATTTTAATGCATTGAAAAATATGTTATTATGGAAAAATGTCCTATGGGAACTCGATTTGTAATGTTTTTGCTGATTTTTCTTAAAGTTATTGTACAAAATTGATTGATTGAGCCAATGTGTATGTTTATATGAATGTGTAGATTTGTAAAATTGTATTTTAAAGCATTCATGGTTAAATAAATATCCCACATTAGCTGCAGTTTAGGAATTGTTCATATCATGGTGGAACTTGGTGTGACCACCAAAGTGACAACCTTGTTTTATTATGATGTGTTCAAATTCAAGGATATGTGTTTGTAAATGCTTCAGTTTTGATAATGTTCACCCAAAGGTAACATTGTCCAAGTTTATTCAAATTATTATTTATAACTGTTGTGTAAGGATTATGGTGTGACCACCAAAGTGGCAATCTTAGTTCTATCATAATATGCTCAAATCTAGCATTTATGCATTTACAAATTACAGTAAGGAAGTAAAGTGTTCACATAAAAGTGACACTGACATAAACTCTCACTTTTATGGATGGAGTAATGAATGACACTATCCACCCAAAGGTGGCGTTGTCTAAGATTATAAAGAACGGCACTGTCCACCCAAAGGTGGCGTTGTCAAAGATTATAAGGAACTCATGCACATGGTTGAAAGATTGTGGCTTTAGGGGTCTTCATCCACCCAAAGGTGGTGAGATTTTCGAAAGTCATTATCTCTTCGCACAGATATTGAGAGGACCAGTGCACATATTGTCCCAAAGGATGTGTGTGTAGTTCGGTTGGCTTTTCAAAGATATTAATTAGCTTGCACATGTTACATATGTATATATATATATATATATATATATATATATATATATATATATATATATATAATATTTATATATAATTATATATATAAATATAATATATATATATATATATATATATATATATATATATATATATATATTTTTTTTTTTCTTTTTTTTTTTTTTTTTTTCTTGCTAGCTAATTTTATTTGGTTATAATCGTAGACTTACAATTATTTACATTGTAATATAGTTGTGGACATGTAATGATTAAATACCTTAAGATGCTTGTCTTTGGCAGCCAGTTCTATGAATTGGCATGAAAATTGAAAATTTGTCTAGGACTGTTTAACCTAGATGTACTCAACAAAAAAATTGTATTCTGATCCTTACGGTGTTCAGTCCTTAAGATCAAGTAAAACAATGTTCAAATGAGGAACATTGGAAAATGATATTTCCTGTGAAATCCAAAGAAAGATTTGATATTTCAAGAAGGGGCAGAGAGATGTTTTATTACTCAAGTCCATCAGTATCAAATTTTGATGATAAGAGATGGTATTGGGAATGTGAGGAAGTACAAGGTAGAGCTGTTAAGTATTAATGATAAGCTCAAGGAAAAATGAATATTTGTAGGTTCATTAATACCTATATAGGTGACATTTTAGACTTTTCACTTCCTCACAAGAACTGTATAGTCAGATCCTGGTGACCTATAGTACTCAAAAATATAGTGAACCCTAAAATGAAAGAACTAAGGATAAAAGTTCAAAGAAAAGTGAAAAATATGAATGCCAATGTCATAGTGCATAATATATACACAGACAAAGGCAAATTGTAAAAGGGGTAGAGAAACCCATAGAAAAAATATTTTTTTCATGGAATAGTCAGAAACTTTATAACAAAGAATTAGACATTAAGAAACTACAAGATAAAATGGATCTAAGTAGAATAAAAAATTCTTGTAGATTGACCCAAAAGGGACTTGTAAAGAAAATTTTATATAGCTGGACAGCTTAAGTGAAAAAGGAATAAGGATTATGAAACTTTTGAGCAAGAAGGTGCAGTATATTGGATACTTAAGCATTAACCGTAGTCTGAACCAATAGAAGTATAAAAATATTTAATTTATTCTATCTTTGGAAGTTAAACTGTATATTGTAATCTTCCACCCTGGGGGTGGGGGTGGACTGTTGTCCAAAGAAAGATTAGAAAGAATAATATTCTGAAATTCTCTTTCCAAGGTTTATTACATGTATATATGTGAGAATTAATTAAAAGAGAAGATGACAAGATTAAAGTAAGTGAAGGTGACAAGATTTTGAGCAAGAAGGTGCAGTATATTGGATACTTAAGCATTAACCGTAGTCTGAACCAATAGAAGTATAAAAATCTTTAATTTATTCTATCTTTGGAAGTTAAACTGTATATTGTAATCTTCCACCCTGGTCATAAGGGTTTAGGACTGTTGTCCAAAGAAAGATTAGAAAGAATAATATTCTGAAATTCTCTTTCCAAGGTTTATTACATGTATATATGTGAGAATTAATTAAAAGAGAAGATGACAAGATTAAAGTAAGTGAAGGTTATTCACAACAAGGATTTATGGGACTTGGTGGACATCGAGATTTCATGTAGGACTTCTTGTCACAGTTTAGTCTATGAGTGTTTTTTCAAATAATAAAAATTAAGGTGGAAATTTTTTTATTAAAAGAATTAAAACTATTGGATCTGAATGAGAGAGTTTTGGGAGACCATGTGATACTGGTCTATTCCCTGATAAATTTAAGAAAGTGTTTGTTGCAGCCTATATTTGATCCTATAAGGAAAGAATTAATATTGCAGCCTATATTGTTAATAAAATGCTTAGTCAGTTTCAGTTTCAGTTTCAGTTTCAGTTTAAGTTATCTTCTTGTTTGAGATTATAGAACTGACATGATTTCATAACACTCGTAGGAGAGTGATTATTTTAGGACATTGAGTTGTCATATTATGGGATGTTAAAATAGACTCAAGAAACTTGAAGTTTGATGAGACCACATGGAAATAGATGTGAAGTAACTAGTTGAGATAATAAAATGATTATTAAAATGTTCATTAAGATCGATGCTTCGGCCATAGTAGCAAAGCTAGATGAGGCAATGAGGTGATATACTAGACCATGTAGATCTGTGTTTTCATCCAATCACATGTTGTACTTCAAAATAGATGTTTTTGGTGATGGACAAAAATGAAGATCCCAATGATTTTGAGTAAGTTGTTAGTAATGAAATTGCTCTTGAATGTTTAATGATCATAAATGATGTGTTGCTGTCTATAAACAATAACGAGACTTGGGATTTTATGTTTTTGTCAATGAGCAGTGTACTCATAGGATAAAAATGGATATACAAAGAAAATGTGTGATTCCAGTGGGAGAATTGATTGCTACAAAGTAAGATTTATAGCAAAATAGAATCACACAAAGGGAAGAGAAAGAGAACTTTAAATTTTGAGGTCTTAGTTGCTCATTTTATTTTGGAATTGCATCAGGTAGATGTAAAGATTGTTTTGATCAAAGAAAATCTAGAAGAAAATGTTTATATATTTTAATCACAAGGTTTTGTGGTAAGGATAAAGAAGATATGTTTTGTAGACTTATAAAGTCAATCTATGGATTAAATAGGTATCCGGATAATGGTATTTAAAATTTGACAGGGTTGCATCTTCTTTCAACTTTGTTGAGATTGTCATTGACCATTGTATATATCTATAGGTCAGTGGGAGTGGATTCACTTTTTTGTCATGTGTGTTAATGGTTTTTCATTGGCTTATAGTGACATGGTTTACTAGTTGAAATCAATGTTTTTCTGTCTGATAACTTCGACTTGTAAAACTGTATGAGCAAGTACCTTTGTACCTGGTATTGAGTTTGCTCGTGATAGGAAAAATAAAATTCTGGATTTATCTCAAAGTATAAATACTGTTCGTGTTTTTTAATGGTTCAGTATGCATGTATAACTAGTAAGTTGTGGATGCTAAAAATCGGTAAAGGAGGCAAATTGATAGAATTATGGACAAAGAATGATACTGAGTATTAGCATCTACAATGCAGTAGAGAGCTTGATATATGTTTAAGGTTGTAATCATTTCATATAGCCTTTTCATTGAGTGTCATAGGATGTTTTCAATTGAATGCTGGTATAATTTACTGGACAATGGGGAAAAGGAAGGTCATGCGGTATATGCAGAGGACCAAAGATTATATGTTCATTTATAGAAGTAGTGACACTCTAGGTCATTTTGATGTAATTTATAATGATTGTATTGATGACAAAAAAATCAACATCAAGGTTCATTGTCATGGTAGTAGGGTTTTGTAACTCTATATAATGATAACAAGCAAGGTATCTGGTGTGAAAATTTATTCTCTAATTTGGAGGTTGTAGACTCCACTTCTAAACCTATTGAGATGTATTTTGATAGTGGTTCAATTATGTTCTTCTCAAAGAATAATAAGAAATATAGTATTTCACAGCATAATAGAGATCAAATCTTTTCAAGTAAGGAAGATGTCAAAAGATTTTATATCGTTGTAGATTCTCTGATGAAGGTTTTGTCAGTGGGAGTCTTTAAGGGACGGTATGTCCAATATAAGAATGGTTGAAAACAAATAATTTTATCAGAGGCTTAAGTGGCCAAAAATCTGGGAATCAGTAGGAGTTTCTAGATATGCTTAATCAGTGGGAGACTCTTTATGTTTATACTTGTGTTTTCACATTGCTTACTGTGTTTGATTGTATTGCTCATGGTTTGATGGGTACAGTTTTTGTAACTATGATTTTGTTTACATTAACATTTGCATTATTGCTATTTTGCATACATAGTTATGTGTTTTACATATCACAGATATTAGGCAATATTTAGCCAAAGTTTTAAGACAGTATTTAGCCAAAGTTTCAAGGTAGTATTTAGCCAAAGTTTCAAGACAGTATTTAGCCAAAGTTTCAAGGCAGTATTTAGTCAAAGATTTAAGATGGTGTCTAACCAAAGTATGGTATTATAATTCCAGAATATTTAAATACCATGTTATATTGCCCATAAAGGTTTTATGGCACTTTGATTAAGGTTCTTTAATCAAGTTTGGGCTCGCATGGGAGTTTACTTTCATGCATTATCTCAGGCGATTCATGTATTGAGTAGACCTCTATTGTGGCTAACAAAGTTTGTACACCATATGTTAAGGTGTATTATTCGCTGTTGCTCGCATTGGAAAGCTTGATGGATATTTCAAAGTTAGTGACGATTTAATGTGTTGGATTCTGTGGCCACACTGGTTGACGATAGTTTTGTAATTAATATAGCCCAAGTGGGAGATTGTTAGATTTATGTGGGCTTAATTAATTTCCTAAACTAGTTAATTCAGTGAGAATCTGATTGACACGGTATAACCGGTTTGGTTTGGTTCGTCACATGGTATGAGATAGGTTTGGTAACCCTAATTTTATTGTGGGAAGGGTTTTAGGATTACATCTGTATTCTATAAATACATGGTTAGAGTCCCCATAGCCACAGTTAATCAATTCTCTGCACCCATTAGCAAGAGACGTCAGGATATCCTCTGGAGGCTGTGGAAGACTGTAGTCGAGGGATTTCGATCAAAGCTTGGAGCGTCGTGAAGCATATGGGAATTAATCTCTTCATTGACATGTATGTCTTTATGATTCATAGTTTATGGCTTCTCTATTGTGTTCTAGGGCAACTGTATGGGATTGGAATGGGTTTCATTGAAACCCTAAACTAATAATATTCTAACATATAGCATATGCTATCACATTACTTTGTAACTAATTCCAAATTAATTCCACATTTAGTTACTAACTTACACTTCACTTTGCATCCAAATCCCTCCCATTTGAAAAGTAAATAAAGTATTATTACTAAATAAGTTAAAAAATTTAGGTAATTTATACAATCATGTTGTGTTACAACTATAAAAGTTTCTTTTTAAGTTTAAAAATTTCACTTCTCTTCCCTTCAATTCCCCTTGCAACCAAATTAAGCCATGAGGAAAAGTTTTAGGGTTCATATGGGAATAATTTCAGAAATTCGTATCTCTATGTTTCACTTAGGCTGTGTTTGATTGCAAGGGGAATTGAATGGAAGGGAAGTGAAATTTTTTAACTTTAAAAAAAAACTTTTGTAATGATTACAACACATGGTATCATATTGCTATGTAACTAATTCCAAATCATTCTTTATTTAGTTATTAATTTATTCAAATCTTTGTATTTAAAATGTAAAATAAAATTTACATCTTATTAGTATCATTAATAAATATGTTAAGAAATTTATGTAGTTTATACAATCATTTTTTGTTACAATTATAAAAGTTTTCATTTTTAAGTTAAAAATTTCCCTTCCCTTCCTTTCAATTCCCCTTGCAACCAAACACAACTTTAAAGAGACTACTAATGTTTCAATTGCTAGGAAAATGATGAAGATGTCAAGATATAATAAGATTGAAATCAATGAAAATCGACACTAGCTTTTGTTCCCTTAATTTTGCTAAAAAATTCTAAATTTCTGACAAAAAAATATTGATTCAAAAGAATAATAATTGAAAAGAACAAGAATGATGATGACTACTATAATATTGTTGCTGAAACCGGTTCTCCTGGTGTGCCGGTCTTCTGCAAGACAAGAGCAGGAAGTTGACGGAGTCGGGCTAGTATGCCCGGAATCTGCTCCGATGGTAAAGTTTGTAACAGAGCAATCAGTACAGAGCTTGACCAAGAAAGCAAGCTCCAAGGGTGTGGGGATGAAGGAATTCAAGAAGGAAATAACAGTAAGGTTACCAGTAGGAGATTCAGATCGTGTTAACATGATCCTTACCTTTCGTCCGACTAATTGTTATATAGAGTGAAGAAAGTTCTAGATAAGCTTCCAACTTAACTGCCTAACCACCAGGGTCGTCTACGATAATCTCGCGTGACTGTTAGATGATGACCCAATGGTTAGCCTTAAATACAGTGTTGCGGTAATGACCTGCTTTCCTTGCTACCAAAAAGATCTCATACCTGCTGACGTTGCTGTTCTTGTAGATACCCAAGAAACTAACCACATGAGGCACACGTGCGAGCAACCTCGTGCCTATGTAGACAAACCGTAATAGTTGCAACATGACTAACTCGTGAACTGATGGCTGGACCCATTAACTCTGCGAGACGAACCAGCGAGATGTAACTCGTCAATGACAGTGACTGTCAAGTCGCATAGAAAGGCGGATCAGGGGATTTTAACATGTGTGACCCTCCCGTACACCGACGCCTAGGGACAAGTGTTGCCTCATAATTGGAGGACTAAATATGGCATTAATAGTTGCCCCTTGTCGCAGTATACTCGACGAGTGTGATGGGACAATCCTTTTAAGAATCATATTTTGTCCTACTAACCTCAATAGGTCTCGTAAAACGATCAAAATTCCAAGTCATTCCAAAGCTGGTTAGATGATATCACATCAAGTTAACCCTTGATAATGCTAATTCTGGTTAAGGAATACCACACCTAAAACAAATCACGTAGCCCGTGGCATTTTCTTGAAGTTGCAACAGCTTTCCCACTAAAATTCCAGGGAATATTCCCTTAATATGATTCTTGCGAGCCCCATGTTTGCATGAAATTTGAAGCACCAAACTCTTAATTCAAAAGATTATTAAGTGCGCCATGTGTTGATTCGATAACAGGTATTGACAGAGCCGCAAACCGTAATGCCCAGGAGCAGTTATGTCCCCGCCTTTTCAAACGGGCATTTAATGTAGAGAAGTGTCTCGAGGCGTATGTCATGTCAGCGGGGTTCATTATTCGTGCAGCGATGATTACACATGATGGCCTTGAAACTTATGGCATAAGCAATCCATTTGTTCGACGAAATATCTTCCTAGAAATTTCAACTTTTTGACTCTGTAGAAAATTTGAAGTGATCCTTCTTCTTTGCTTGCATCGTCTTCACAAGTTGCAGAGAACTTCAATCTCAGATCCACTTCTGTTGGGTCAAATACTCACTGCCCATACATTCTTAACTCAATTTGCGCCAAGGAACCAGTAAGTTCTGCCCCTTTACTTGTGGGGTTTTTGAGTGTTCGACCTTCTAGTGTATTCAGTCCCCTTTGTCATTCCACCCAACCGTAGGTTTAAGCTACTATTCTCCCCATAGGAAAGAAATGCATTCGCGCACACGAGGCTTAGAAGCCTCATCACCTTCGAGAAAAGCCACACCTAATCCCCAAGCCTTAAATACCATAGCTACGAGGTACAAAAACAATCTCAACTTGTTCGACCCAAATTTCGAGCGAGTTCTCGATAACCTCACGGAGCGGTATGACTGCTGAATACCCGAAGAAGAGGAGAGAGCCTGCTCCAATAGAGATGTCAAGACATGTGTATATCTGGAATATTTCGACTCTAGTTTTAAAATTTCCATACCTAAAGAGGCGAAACATATCTTAGGGTACTAAGACTTAGCTCCTGCGCAGCTCCACACCAACTCTTGGACATCGATCATGGGGTTTATAGTCATGCTCCGAGAACTCAAGATGCCGGCGACGGTGCCCCTATTCCGGAGTTTGTTTCTCTTGAATAAGGATGACCCGAAGAGCCAGCCTCCTACAGGCTGGTATTTCTTTAAAGCGAGACCAGGGGTGCCCAAAGTAGCAGTTACGTGAAACAAAATCTAATTGGCAGACGAAATTTTCTTTGTTAGTCGAAGAGACGGGAAACCCATGTCGTCCTCCAATGTGTGGCCAGTTCCGGAGGTTGGCGAGAAGAATCTGTCTCAGAAATCTAACCATCGAGGAGAGAGAGAGCCGAGACATGATAAGGACATGTGACCCCATTCCCCATTCGGAGCTCGCTCAGATGGACCTGGGTGACTCTGAAGATAGCGACGAAGAACAAGTCGTGCCTGAGTCCCTAGGTACCCGCGACGAACACCTCTTAGTTCATGATGAGCCAGCCGAAGATACTAGGGTGGAAAGCTTTGGTAGGTCTTACCTTTCTCGCTAAACGGTGCTTTAGTTTGATGCGACCAACATTTATCGTATCTTCTTTTTTTGCAGTGGGGAGAGAAGAGTTGGACATTGAGGAAATCGTGAGCTTGCTCGTGAGTCAAAGTCAGGGGCCAAGACAGAGGAAATGGCTTGCCATTGGCACTAGCAAGGGCATCAAGAAGAAGAGGGTAACCAAGACAATGGAGACCAAGTCTCCTCCGGTGGGACGGACTTCTGAGGCTTCTGCTGGGGAGAATCTACAGTCGTAGCTTGCTCGCGATGTTCCTGAAGAGGTTGCCCCTGCGAGCGGGACGGCTCCGAAGGAGTCAAACTACCTGGTGAAGGTCTCACCTCCCGTGTCGCGTTAACCATCTAAGGCCTCGAGGGAAAGAGATGGTGAAGAGTGTTAGTCTCAAAGTGGGATACCCTTAGACTTGCCCCCTAACAGCGGGAGTTTGAGTAGGAGGGAGAGATTCAGGTGCCGGGGAGTAAAAGGATCATAGAGTCGCCGGCACGGTCGTCTTCAGGAGGACCTTCGAAAACCCGTCGTTTAGGTGGGCAGCCCATGTGACATGTCCCTAGCTTAGGTGGGGCATACTGGCCACACTGGACAATAGGGAAGCCGTTAAACCCGGTAGACCTAGAAGTGGCATGGAAATTGGTGAGCGGGATCTGTCACCCCTCCATGGAGGACTATTATAAGCGATCGTAGCGAGCTGAACTTTATCACATACTGGAGGCAGACATTGTTCGGGTAAGTCGTAGCTCTTCTCCCATTTACTATTTTTGACATAGTTTAAGCGTGCTAACCTCCAGCTACGTCGCGACTTTACAGAGTGCCCAAGCACTGAATGCATTCAGGGAAGTAGAGGACGGTGTTAGAGGCGCTGTCCTTCATTTGGAGCTGGAGAGGGATAGTGCCCTGGAGCGCGCTCGCTCTGCGGAGAGGACCAGGGATAGCGCTATCGAGGCAAGATGCGTGTTCTCCGAGGGAAACGAAAACTTGATAGAGGAACGTGACAACCTGAAGCAGGAGATGGACACCCTGCAGGTTTGTAGCAGGGCCAAGAAGGAGCGTTTGGAGGAGAGCCTCCAGGTGGAAAAGGACAAGGGTCTCACCGAAAAGGAACCCCTGGAAGAATTACTACGGGTGGATAAGGCAAAGGTTGAAGAGCTGACCTCCCAAATGGAAGACCTTGAGAAGAAATGCGGCGATCTGGCCATGCGAGGTCAGGACCTCCTGAGGGAAAATGAAAAGACAGAACCGGGGGTCTTTGATGGCATCGAGAAGGCTTTAAGCGACTTTAAGAAGTTGCAAGACCTCAAAGTGTATGTCGCCGAGAATCCTGCAATCAAAGGGTTCTGACTTCGATGGGGTGCCCTGCACTTCATTGACGGGGCATGGACCGTAGCCAGATTTGTCCTTGAGAAGCTTCAACTGGAGGTAGACTTCTCCACTTATCGTCTCCCAGTAGATGGGCCAGGCCTGTAGAAGCAGATTGCTAGAGACGCCGAAGCTGAAGGTCACGAGGAGGAAGAAGACGATGACGTGGAAGAGGGGGACGTCGAGGAGGAAATCAATGGGGGAGAGCCTGGTGACGAAGTCGAGGAAGATCTAGAGGGTGGTCCGCGGGATGGTTCTCCAGTGAGGGATGTATCTCCCCTACTTGCGATTCTTCATGAGGCGTTGACTTCCTCCTCCATGCGGCTTGAATCAGGTGCTCCAACAACAGACCCGTTAAACGAAATGGCAATCCAGGTTGAGAAGCAAAATTCTTGAAGGCCCTTCTCTCTCTTTTTTTTTTTTACGGGTTGGGTTGAATGTAATTTGCTAGTTTTAGCCTTTCCTGTGTGAACCGTGAAATGATGAATATATTGCGCTTTAAGTTTTGGCTCTCGACTATGTTGTTTTCATCTTATTTTGTTCTTCTACTTGCGACTTGATGATATGTTCTGCTATCTTTGGATTAGGTGTACAGCGGGAGAAACCTTTCTTCTCTTGAGTTGATGCGGGCGTGAGCTCTTCCAATTTCTGCACGTGTTCTTGAGGTTCGAGTCGCAACCTTGCGACTGAACGAGATAGTCTTGTCTTGCGGGTAACGAAGATGGAGGAGGAACTCAACTCGCTTCGCGTCGACAATCTGTCGTTTGCCTCTACATATGACCAGATGACCGATGCTTTAAACAATCATTGGAATTGGCAAGAAGAAAGTTGTAGGAGATCGATATGCTCATGGTGAGATAGAGCCGCGAAGGCAGAAGGTCAGAATGTCATAGCCCGTAATCTGCACTTAGAGTGTTAGAGTGAGCTTGTACAGTTAAGAAAGGAAGTGGTCTGTTAGAGGAGGAGAAGCGACGAGGATCGTCATTTGCAGGCCACCGCGGAGTCGAGATTGGACCTCTAGCTGAGAAGCTCACCATAGCCATGGAGAAGGTCGCCGAATTGTCAGGCTACAAGCGGAGAAAGGGAAAGTACTATCGGAACCCACACCCTTCTTTTGATGTGATCTATGAAACCATGTCTTAGTAGAGTGCGAGTGCTAGGTATGATACGGTGTTGGCAGCATAGAAGTTACTCGACAGGGTTGAAAAGTTGAGGGAACCTCCACCCAAGTTGACGCGGAGCTGCTCTGTATAAGTCTTTCTCTTTGTTTTGAAAAGTTGAGTAGTCGTATAGTTGTACCCCCCAATTCTTGGTAGTGGGAGTTAATGTACTGTCAAGAACTTTCTGCTTGTAATGCAATTTGTTTGTCTATGAATAAAGAGGAAGGTGTTGTTAACCCGTGGTGTTAGAACTTTTCTTTTTGCCTGATGCGTGAACTTGAGGGTGTGACCCTTTTTAGTGAGTTCATGAGCAGTTGTAGTAGAGTGTGCAATAGGATCTCTGTAATGGTGCCCATGGGTGATGGAATGTAACTCGATCACTTGGGGCGTGTTGGCGACTTGAAGATTTGTATGGACACGTAAGTCACAGGGAGGTCCAGAATTTGTGTCAAGTCGCAGCGTATGTGCTGTGGGATTTGTTTACTGGGTTTTTTACCCGAGTGTTCCCGTAAAGCGACATATGTTCGACTTATGTCGATAGTAGATCATGTTAGGCAAGAAGATTCGTAATGTAAAGACGATTCATTAAAATGAGTGGAGTCTGTTATATCATTGGTAAAATTTTCTCAAGTTCTTAGAGTGCCCGGGCTTCTCGATGTACCTTTCTTTCATTGTTTTGAGATAGTATGTGCCTGACCTTGTCACCCGGGTTATTCTGTATGGTCCTTCCCATGTGGGCATTAGTTTGCTTCGCTATTTGGGTTTCGAGACTATTGTGTGGCGGAGCACTAGGTTGCCGACTTTAAAATTCTGAACCCGTACTCGCAAGTTGTAATATCTGGCAACTCTTTGCTGGTAGGCCAGTATCTTTAGGCGTGCTTTGTCACGGGTTTCTTCAATTAGGTCTAGATTTGTCCTGAGGCCTTCATCATTGAGCATTCCATCATAATTGGTAATCTTGATGGTGGGATGGGTTGCTTCAATGGGTATGACCGTCTCTGCTCCGTAGACCAGCATGAAAGGAGTTTCTCCTGTTGGAGTCCTGCTTGTGGTTCTGTAGGACCAGAGCACGCTTGGCAACTCGTCGGCCCATTTTCTCTTGTCCGAGCCAAGTCGTCGCGCTATCCCGCAAGATTGTCTTGTTGGTTGCTTCGACTTGGCCGGCAACTTCTGGGTGGTATACTGAAGCGAAATGTTGTTAGATGTTGAATCCGTTGAGGAAATTTTGGTATTGCTAGCTGTCAAACTGTGGTCCGTTATCGGTGACGATGACTTGTGGGATGCCGTACCGGTAGATTATGTTCTGTCTTATGAAAGTTTCGATTTTTGCTGCATCGATAGTCGTCACGGCTTCTGCTTCTACGCATTTTGAAAAATAGTCTACTACTACGATGAGGAATTTCTTTGCCCCTTTTTTCCCAAGCATGGGGCCGACTATGTCGATTCCTCACATGGAAAAAGGTAGTGGACTTGTGACAGGTTGTAGTTCGTTTGTAGGCAGGTGGTTGACCGTGGCATGTTTCTGGCAGGTCTCGCATTTAGTGGCAAAGTATGTGCAATTCGCAGACATAGTTGGCTAGTAGTACCCTTGTCGTAGTAGTCGCTGGCATAGGGCGCAGCCTGCGAGATGGCTGCCGCATATCCCAACGTGTACTTCCCACATTTCTTCTTCGGCTTTTACGGGTGTGAGGCATAGCAGAAAAGGGCTTGTAAAGGACTTTCTACACAGTTTTCCATCAAGGACAGCGTATCCTTGGAACTTTGCCTGAACCCATCGATGTTTTAGCAGGTTTTCTAGTAGCTCGCCGGTCTCGATGTAAGTTTTAATCGGGTTGATCCAAGTCGCCTCGCAACTGACCTGTTGGACTTCAATGGTGTCGCCAACACTTGGCTTTTTCAACAAATCAATATATACTAATGAGTTTATGCCAGACAGATCTTTGGCCATATGTCGCGACAAGGCATCTGCTTCTGTATTGTTCTCTCGATCACGTTACTGATTTGGTATGCTTCAAATTGTGCAAGCTCTGACTTTGCCTTGTTTAAGTATTCTAGCATATGTGGCTGTTTTGCTTCATATTCCTCGTTAATTTGCCTTACTACGACTTGTGAGTCGCTGTAAATGTCTAGCTTTCGTACCATGAGGGATTTCGCTAATCTAAGTTAGGCCAGTAATGTTTCATATTCGACCGAGTTGTTAGTCGCGTGGAATCTGAATCGTAGGGCGACCTGCACTCTAAAGTTCTCTGGGCTGGTTAGTATGACTCTGGCTCCCGAGTGTTGGTCGCTCAAAGATCCATCTACGAATAGAGTCCAGGTTGGTGATGGTTCATGCTTCTACCTTTTGTATTTCTGCTCGCTACATTCTTCTTCCAGTGTTTTGTCGATGTCGGCACTGTCATTAGTCGAGGTTTCCAGTAAGAAGTCGGCTAGTGCCTGAGCTTTAATTTTCGTCCTTGGTTGGAATTGGATATCGAACTCGCCAAGCTTGATCACCCAGTTCACCAATCAGCCCGAGATGTTAGGTCTGACCAGTATTTTCTTCAAAGGTTTATCGATTAGTACCGATATGGTGTGTGCATGAAAGTAGAGTCTTAATTTGCAGGCAGAAGTGATGAGTGCCAACGCCAGTTTCTCTATTGGTTTATATCTTGTTTCTACATTCAGTAATACCTTGCTGACATAGTACACTAGTCTCTAAACTTTATCAATTTCTTTGATGAGGACTGAGCTAACAGTTTCAGGTGAGATAGCAAGATATAGTTGCAGTTGGTCTCTGACTTTTGGGTAGGCGAGCAAAGGTGGCGACGTCAAGAATGCTTTCAACTCGTCGAAATATTTCTGGCATTCTGGAGTCCATTCAAACCGTGTTGCTCCTTTTAGGGTTTTAAAGAATGGTCAGCAGCGGTCTGCCGACCGGGACACAAATCTGCCCAGGGCGACGATTCTTCCTGTCAGTTCTTGGACTTGTTTTGGTTTTGTGGGAGGCGACATACTCATGATTGTTTCTATGTTTGTGGGGTTTGCTTCAATGCCTCTACTGGATACCCTAAATCTCAGGAACTTTTCTGATGCGACCCGAAGGCACATTTGGTCGGGTTAAGCTTCATGTGGTTTTTTTGTAATACTGCAAATGCTTCTTCCAAGTCGCATATATGATGTGGGGTTCTTTTGCTTTTCACCAAGAAGTCTTCAACATATACTTCCATGTTTCTGCTAATTTGTTGTGCAAACACCTTATTAACCAAACGTTGATATGTGGCACCAGCGTTTTGGAGGTCAAAGGGCATTGCATTGTAGTAGTCTAGGCCATTTCTAGTTATGAAGGTAGTATTGATCTCATCAGGTTGATACATTTTAATTTGATTGTACCCCGAGTATACGTCCAAGAAAGATAGTATGTCATGACCAGAAGTGACATCAATCAACCTATCAATTCTAGGGAGAGGATAGTAGTCCTTAGGGCATGTTTTATTTAAGTCTGAGTAATCTATACAAATGCGCCATTTATCGTTGTCCTTTTTCACCATTACAACGTTAGAGACCCATGTCGGTATTTGACCTCCTGGATGAATCCTACTGCGAGAAACTTTTCTACTTCAACCTTGATTGTAGCTTCTCTCTCTGACGCAAAATTTTGCTTCTTTTGTTGCACGGGCTTGAATTGCGAATCAATGGCCAGGCGGTGCCCCATTATCTCTCGCGGTATCCCTGGCATGTCTGAGGCTGACCAGGAGAAGACGTCGAGATTGTCTTTGAGGAAAGCGACAATCTGGTCTCGCTGGTCCTTGCTTAGCGACGAGCCAACTTGAAAGTACATTTCGGGATCTTCCTCGAAAACAAGGATGTGTATCAGGTCTCCGATAGGAGATCCTCGCTCCTATTCCAAATTGTCTTGCAGTTCTTCAATCTGAATGGACCCTGCAAGTTTGTCATCATATGCTTCTAGGTCCATGGCGTAGCAGCGGCAAGAGAGTTTCTGATCCACCTTGCAGTATCCTTTCCCATGCTCAGTAGGGAACTTCATCACCAGATAATAGGTAGAGATGCATGATCAGAGGAGATTAAGACCGAGTCTGTCGAGAATTACATTGTGATTGGAAGGGACATCATCCACCAGATAGGAGAGAGAAACAGTAGTTCTCCTAGGTTTTGTTCCAACCCTTGTTTCCAAGATTATTGAGCCTTTGACCTGCACCACATCGCCAGAGAAGCTGATAAGAGAGAACTTGATTGGACAAAGTCGCCTCTCGTTCCAGACTCATTGCTTTGAAGGTGTGGTAGAAAAGTATGTCGGCTGAGCTGCTTGTATCTACCAATACTCTCTCCACCTCATTCATTTTATCAATCACCATTATGATCACAATGGCATCTTCATGAGGGACCTCAACGCCAGTGAAATCTCTGTCAGAAAAGGTGATAGTGTCACCACTCTTGTATGGCGTAGAGGAACTTGCCGATTGACATTCTAGCTTGGCATACGATTTCCTGCTGGTTTTTTATGTATTCCTAGCAGCGGGTCCGTCCATTATTGCCCCAGAATAGCGCACTGAACGTGGTCCACAGTACCTCCGGCCCGCATACTCGCGTGTCTCTGGGAGATTATAGGTGCTCTTTGGGGAAGTACCAATTCGATCTGGTGAGCTCGGACTTCCCACTAGCATATCTTCAACTTTAGATTTAGCGAGTTGTTCATCGAGTCTGTCCCACAAGATGAGGTAGTCAAGTCGTTGTATTAGGTCTACCACGGATTTCTTGAAATCATAGTCAATCTACGACTTTGAGTACCAGCGGTCCCTGACCCTGCAACTTGAGCAACTTATACTACAGATTCTTTGATGTTGAGCGTGAAGGTGTTGCTTGACTTGGGGATTGAGTTGTCTGCTCTTTAAGATGACCTCAATACGGCCACGCAGGTCGCCGATCTTATTCAGGGGCGGGGAAGCCGAATTTTCTTCATCAAAGTCTTCCCTATTTCGGCGGCCACGTTGTGGCTCGGCGTCATTTTCTCACTCAGCAGGTTGCTTCCCTTTCTATTTGTTATCAGCTGCTGTGGGTTTCTCCACATATTTGTGGATATGGCCGCATTTGATTAGTTCTTCAATGGCGTACCTTAGGGCGCAATACTTATCCGTGTTGTGTCCATTCTCGCGTGATAGCGACAATACTTCTTGGACCTCTCCCTACGCAGGTCTGGCTTCATTGGAGGTGGGCGAGCTAATTCATATTGTGTCCCCTTAAGATTGTGTAGGAGCTCAGACATTGGGACGGTCAGTCTTGTGAATTGGTCCCAATCGAAATCAATCTTGGAGACTTGTTTGCCGGGAAATCCTTCTTTACCAGTCTTGTTTTTCTTGGGTATCTCGCTGGACGACTTGTTGACGAACTTAGTGTCGTTTCTCCTTTTTTTCTCCTTACTTGGAGTGTGTAAAAAGGAGGGCTTCATTCATCGCTGCATACTTCTCGGCCCTAGTCATCAGTTTGGCATAGGTCTGTGGTGGCCTTTTGTAGAGCAACTTGTAAAGGTCTTTGTCCTTGATTCTGCCCTGCAATGCCGTCATTTTGACCTATGAGCTGATGTTCTTGATTTCTAGGGCCTCACTGTTGAATCTTGAAAGATAAGTCCTTAGAGTTTCCTTTGGTTTGCTTTACATTAATGAGGTTTGTTGAGGTCTTCTTTGGGGCTGTTTTGGTTTGAAAATGAACGAAGAAGTGATCACTCAGTTGGTTGAAGGATTCAATGGAGTTAGCTGGTAGGCTGTTAAACCAAAGTCACCCTGCCCCTCGTAGCTTGACGGGAAAGCTCGATAGAGAATTGTATCCTCATATCGGTGCAACACCATTACGGTTGAAAAGTTGTCGAGGTGTAGCTGAGGGTCAGTTGTCCCGTCATATGGATTGACCTTTGGCATAAAGAATTGCTCTGGTCTTGGGACGTCATTATCTCCTTTGTGAAGGCCATATCGGCCCAATATTCTTTCTTTCTTGAAGCCACCGCAGACGTCGACTGTTTCTTCTCCATTTTTGCTATGTGGGTTTGCATGGTGAGGAATTGATGTTCTAAAGAACTTTGTGGTATGTTCGCCTGTGTTTCTTTATCGGCAGTGCGCCGCTGTTCCGCCATGCGGTTCCTGATGGCCATTCTTTCTATTCGGCCAGCTCCACCCTTTATGTGCTTCACTTCTTGCTCGCCGGTTATCTTTTTGGCCAGCCCTTTCTTTATGTTGAGGCGCTACGAGTTCTTCCACATTTGAATCATGCCCCAGAAGGTAGTCTTCTTCCTCCAATTCATCTTCTTTCCCTTCTACATTAAGAGAATCTTTCTTGATAAGCGGATCTTGACCTGGAATTGGAGTTTTGGATCTCGTCGGATCCCTAGTCGATCGTCGATGAGTTGGTGGAAGGGGGGGCTTAATCAGCCGTGTTAATTCTGTGAGTTTTTCATTTAGGGCGTTGAACTGATCGACAGTAATATACTGTGGTGCCGTTCCGTGGCTTTCTGGGATAGGTGGTGGCGACTCACTGCTAGTAGAGGAATTTCTGCCGTTGTTTCCTAGAGGAGGATTATCCTGCTGCAGTCCTTCCTCTATTACCTCGTCGCTCCCGTCTGTGATGTTCTCAGGGAGTTGGTTTCGAGTTCTTACCATTGTTCAAGAAATGGAAGAAATAGAGTTCTTGAGTTCGTGTTCAAAGAAGACAGGCCCCATGGTGGGCATCAAACTGTTGTTGCTGAAACTGGTTCTGTTGGTGTGCCTGTCTCCTGCAAGACAAGAGCATGAAGTTAATGGAGCCGGGCTAGTATGCTCGAAATCCGCTCCGATGGTAAATTCAATAACAAAGCAATCAGTACAGAGCTTGACCAAGAAAGCAAACTCCAAGGGTGTGGGGATGAAGGAATTCAAGAAGGAAATAATAGTAAGGTGACCAATAGGAGATTCAGATCGTGTCAACATGAATCTTACCTTTCGGCCGACTAGTAGTTATATAGAGTGAAGAGAGTTCAAGATAAGCTTCCAACTTAACCGCCTAACCACCAGGGGCGTCTACGATAATCTCGCGTGACCGTTAAATGATGATCCAACGGTCAACCTTAAACACAATGTTGCGGTAATCACTCGCTTTCCTTGCTACCAAAAAGATCTCATACCTATTGTACGTTGCTGTTCTTGTAGATGCCCAAGAAACTAGCCACATGAGGCACACGTGCGAGCAACCTCGTGCCTATGTAGACAAATCGTAATAGTTGCGACATGACTAACTCGTGAACTGATGGCGGGACCCATTAACTCCGCGAGACGAATCAGCGAGATGCAACTCATCAACGACAGTGACAGCCAAGTCGCATAGAAAGGCAGATTAGGGGATTTTAACACGTATCACCCTCTCATACACCGACGCCCAAGGACACGCATCGTCTCATAATTGGAGGATGAAATATGGCATTAACAAATAGCACAAGGAATTCACAGTCTTAAATGTAATTTTTTGTGTGCACCACCATTTGTAGTGTTTAATAAATCAAATGATGCTGTATTTCGTAAGCAGTCTTGCATTCCTACCAACCGGCCAATCGGAATGATCCATTTCTAGATGCGTGACAGTGAGGAACTCAAGAATAATTGAATTTACTGGGATCAAAACATAGACCACACAGCAGGTGCGACTAGACCTGACCCAAGCAATTAAAACCAAATCCGAATCGGATTATTTAATAAATGGGCAGTTCTAGGCTTCAAAAGCGCAATAATCGGCTGTAGAGAGGGAGTGCGGCGGGTTCACGGCAAGGAGAGGGGATGCACTTCAAATGAAGGAGATGAAATGCGACTCAAGCACAGAACTCACTCTGAATCGGCAGGGACAAAAACCAGGGGGGTTCGCCTTAGTTCGTCAACAGTGAAGATCAGAGAATACTGAAGGATGCAGTACTTTCGGATTCCACATTGTGCAGCCGCTTCGTTACCTTGAATCCTATTGGGCCGTTGACCATGTTAAGAACCTCAAATAACGGCGAAGCTGATGGCCAGATCTTTCATCTTTTTGAATTTCTCTCAAGATTCGGTCCCTTTCTAATTAAATTTTCATTGTTCTTTATTTTTCATTTTCCGTTTACTTCTATTCTAGGATGTTGATGCTGTTATTGTTTGTGGTTTTTTTTTTTTTTTTTTTTGGTCTTGGGACGTTGAGGAAGGTGGTTTATAAAGTTATGGATCAATCGGTCGGTTTGGATGGAGTTTAAGCAGTTGTCATCATTTTAATAATCCGTCTGATCGTCTGTATAGTTAATCGGTATTTCACGGGTAAAGTATGAATATATTTATATTTGGTTTGATTAATCTCAATCTATAATTGATCTTATGTTAATCAAA
Organism: Protea cynaroides; assembly: GCA_028583415.1. Lineage (NCBI taxonomy): Eukaryota > Viridiplantae > Streptophyta > Magnoliopsida > Proteales > Proteaceae > Protea > Protea cynaroides. The sequence goes on from CM053274.1 coordinate 18,048,539, forward strand.
TTAATCAGTTTATAAGGAAACAAAGGACTGATGTAAATAAAAATATCCAAAAAATCCTCACCATTCATGTCAAACGGATCCGACATTCTTGGGAAGAGGAGTGGGCCACAGGATCCTCTTCGTATCCAAATCGTCTCTTGCCGACCTGCCGCCTATCAAGGGTCAGATTTCAGCTGGCCCATCTCCCCATGCATTGGCAGGCCGGCAGACTGATCCCCAAGCCCTTGGATCAGCCGCAGGAGCCTCCTGCCGCAGGAGACAATTGGATCCATCCTCTTCATTGATGTGGGTTCCGTATAGGTCCAATGGGTGGTTCACCCTTGGACGGTGCAAAACTGAGCTGACTGGTTGGCATGGGTTAATCAAGGGCAATTAATTAAAACCATTTTTATACATTTGTCATTGAGATTACTAGCAATAAAGGACCTTTGGGCATTTTTTTTAAGGAAAATATCACATATTACTGGATAGTTTGAGAAACATCACCTACTACCCACTGGTTTCTGACATCATCAACTACTATCCAAATTTTATAAACATGTAACAAAAAAACCTAAGACGTTAAGACGGTTCCGGTAAAAACTGATGTCAATCCAAATCTATTTTTTAATTGACAATAATGGCCTTACTGTAAGGGTAAAAGTCTATTTTACTCTACACTAATTTTTAATCTTACTCCCCAATTTGGGGTTGAGACTAGGTTAGAAGAGCAGTGCCGTTGACGATAACCTGGTGAATAGTGGAAACAATCTCGCTGAAGACCATGTCCATCTGATCTTGTCCGATCAAGGTATTTCTATTAACGGATTTGGATAAGAAGCGCTGAAGCGAGAATAGGATCTGTGGTGGATACTCCATCTACAGATTTCGCGGGAGCATCGAATCGAGAGGAAGAAGACGATCATGGGCTTGGAATTCATAAGAAACAAAGCTGTTTGGGGAAGCAACACGTAAGTTCACTTACTTCAGACAACAAATAATTATGAATCCACCCATTGAACCGTCCTAATTTTTCTGATCTAAAAATTGGCGCTGAAGTTATTAAAAACAGTGGGTATATGGTTCTAGCAGATGAAGGAATCGTTAGAAATCTTGTCTTTTTACTTCCTCCCAAGGTAGAAAAATAGTGGCTTTTCTTTATCTGGAAATCGGGGTTCCCAAAAGCTTGTTTATTACTTACCTTCTAAATTATTCTGGAAAGTGTTGAAGAAATCTTCAAATACGATGCACAGAAGAACTGAAAAAATGCTATTGCCACCCCTGGTGATCCCTTTGGATTACTTTTCCTTAATCGTTTTGGTCTGTTCTATAACTTTTTTAATCCAATATGAATGTGGAAATTCAACTTCACCAGCTTTCAGAAATTTAACTAATTTGGGAATAGAATTGATGTTGGATTTGCTTTAGTTCTTACATATGATCACGGCTGATCTAGAGATGGAGATGAGAGGTATATCGATCAGAGAGTATCGGAAATTATAATTTCGAAGATGAGAAGAGAAAGTTCCAAATGAAAGAGGGAGTGAAGTGAAGAGAATTGCAGACGGGAGAAGTGTATCGGCTATGACAAGAAGAACAGGGGCAGAGAAGAGAAGAGAAATCAACGGTCATCAAGAAAAAGAGGGTTTTCAACCCTCTCCAAACCATCTCGATTTCTCATCTTTACTCGATCCCATCTTTGCTATCAATTAGTTGCCTTTCTCTTCATCACCTTCTACATCAAATATATCTAATATGGAAGAAATGGCAGTGGCCGTAGATGCCTATGGTCACGCATCCAGAGCTTTCCTGCCACCAACTGCCAGGTCCTCCAAGACATCGACGCCTTGGTGGAGAAGGACTTGCGTACGGTGAGCAATCGATCTCTTGGTGGAGACATAGACGCCTTGGTGAATAGAAGCTCCAGGTTCAGGTTGTAAAGGGAGAACGATGGGGGAGAGAGGAAAGAGAGGGAAGAAAGGGAAACAATGAGGGAGAAGGGTATAGATGTCTAGAAAAAAAATTTAACTCTCTTCTGTCATTAATGGGGTGTGATTGATGATTTTAGAAACCGATTTTAGAAACCAGTGAATGGTAGGTGATGTTTCTTAAACTATTTAGATAATACGTGATATATATATTTATATTTTTTCAAATAAAAAGAGATCTGCCCACTACCACCTAAGAAGACACAGGAGACTGATTGAGATCAGATTCCAACCAAAGGATCCCGTTGCCACCTAAGAAGACATCAAACCTAACCTCAAAAATCCAGTGCCAGAGGGAACACGACCAGTTAAGTTCAATGAAAAGTTCCATACCAGAGAACACCTCATTCTTAATTATGCAAAAGCACTAAATTTAATTAATAAACAGAGCATAAAAATTGAGAACACTCCAGTTTTTTCTATAAAAAAAAAATGAAAAAAAAAGGGTTGCATATATACCAGGAAAGAGGTGAAGAAAGCAAAGAAAGCTCCGAATCCCAAAACAACAGCATATCCAACTCCTTGATTGAGAGTTGCTTTACCCTCAAAAAAGCTACCCTGCCGGACACAGCTTCCATCATACCCCACTTGATAGTACTGCGCCGAGAACCCCAACGGTGGGCATTGCATTGAAGAACCCATCACTACTACGCCTTCTCCGCTTTCCAATTTTTCTTTTTAAATCCAATTCTGATGGGAACAAAACGGATGGTAGGGAATTAAAGGGAAAGGGAATGAAAGAAAAAGCAAAGGATGTTGTTGGTGACAGCAGGGGAGCCTCCAAAGTCAACTCAACTATGTGTCAATTAATTTAGAATCTCTCTTTTTACCATATAATGGTAGGGAATTGATGGGAAAGCGAAAGAAAGAAAAAGAAAAGGATGCTGTTGGTGACAGCAGGGAACCTCCATAGTCAACTCAACTATGTGTTAGGAAATTTGATCTCTTTTTACCATACAATGGTAGGGAATTAATGGGAAAGGGAATGAAAGAAAAAGAAAAGGAAGTTAGTTATAGTAGGGTAAAAGGGAAAATTTTACTAACCATCTAAATACTTTGAAAAAATTCATGTATTACTTAAGAATTTTAAAAACATCACCTACCACCTAAAATTTTTAAATATTTATCAAAAAGACCCAAAGTTTGAAGATGGAACTATTAGATGGTGACGTCAACGGTTAAGAAATTGTGGTTTGACACTAATAGCCCTTATTGTAAGGGGAAAAGATGACTTTACCTTTTAACTATTTTTTTACCTTACCCCCCATTTCGTGTTTGGGAGAAACAGTAAAAATCCCAAACCCTACCTTCGTCTCTCGAACTCTCTTTCTCACTCTACTACTCTCACACTCTTCGCTGACGAACATTACGTTCCAATGGCATCACATGTGGGAAAGCAATCTGCAAGCCAATTGTGTTTAGCAGTCAGTCGAGTATAGTGGAAAACCAAATCAGTTTATGCTCTTCAGATTCTACCTGTAACAACTCACGTCTCTCACATAAGAGACACGTATGAGTGAAGAATTTCACCTCTTGTAAAACACCTTAAAATCTGTTGTACTTGAATGTGGTTAGTAGCCTATAAATGCAACCATTGTTATACGTTTTCAATCAAGGAAATCATTTCTCTCATCATGTGCTTCTATAGTCTGTTAATGGCAGTTCTACTTGAGGATGGTTCTGAGAAGAAAAAAAAAAAGGCAATGATGTTTCTACAAACAAGAACCAAATCTCATTTTCATAGATCGAGAACCAGATCTGGTCTTATCTCTTGAAATGTCATCAAACCACACTGGAAATGCTAGGAATAGATCAGTGGTTGGATAAAGTTCAGGTATTTCGACGGAGATCAAAACGACATTAGATATGGATTCGTAGAAGTTGAACGAAATCTGATTGAATATCGACGAAAAAAATTTGATCACCATCAAAACGATATAGGAAGCTTTGGTAAACAACGAGGGATATAAATTTCCAATGAACGGGGAGGAATGAAATCGAATTTTCAGGGAGGAAGGAGGAAGAAGGGTATAAACGTCTACAAAAATTTAAACTCTTTTCCATCAGTTAGTGGAGTAATGTTTGGGAATTTTTGGTGGTAAGTAATGTTTTCAAAATTCTTGAGTGGTAGATGATTTTTGTCAAAGTATTTGGGAGTACATGAGATTTAATAAGATGTTAGTGAGAGCAGGAGAATCTCCAAAGTCAACTCAACTATGTGTTAGGAAATTTAGAATCTCTCTTCGGTAAAAACTTAGAATATTCATAAAAAAGAAATCAATATAAAATTGAAATCCCAATTTTGATCAATTGGTCCTATTTCAAATTCTATTGTCATTCTTTTAAAAAAGAAAAAGAATAATAGGCTATATTTGGTATGAGTTCTCAGAATGTGTTCTAGGGATAGAATTCACTCTAGAATCTTGAAATGTTGTTAAGAATGGACCTTGTTCTGGAACGCGATACAAGTTCATTTTGTGCTCTTGTTCTTGACTATCATTGGTGAAGCTTAATATTATCTTAAGCAAAAAAGAATTGTTCACTCTACCATTTTTTGGTGGTTTCACTCGTCACTGAAGGGGCCGAGGGTATGTAAGGGGATGGGAGCCCTCTATCCAAGAGGGGTTCGTGGTCTTAGCACACGGGGCCAAATTCTCTTAAGGTAATTGTATTTTCCTTTTCTTCCAATATAATTATAGAGCAATATATATTGTATTTTCCTTTTCTTCCAATATAATTATAGAGCAATATATATATATATATATATAAAAGAGGCTTCTCAACCACAAGAATCACTTTCTCATTATTTTATAGGGCTCATTATGATAATTATTTGTTTATTCGAAGATTCAAAAGGGAATGCCAACATGACATACTTGGTTACTTATCAGGAGTTCTGAAACTAGGAGCATTGACTATTAGCCATAGAGCTCGCTCCATGCCTCTATTCTGAAACAAAGTGGGTCCAATTATATGTAAAATTGTTTGGATTTAAGTTTGGTGTTTTGCTATTACTATCTATGGTGAAACTATCTCAACCACGTGACATTTTCAAATATCATTAGGGGAATACCAAAGATCAAATCAATTTTAAAAATTGATATTGAATTTTTCCAATTATGTTTTTATTAATTTTATATTCAAGCTGACCAGGAAAGAAACAAAATGGCTGATGTAAGAAGAAACATGACATGTACGCAGGTTAAAAAAATAAACAAACAAATAAATAAATAAATAAAAACCTGGCTCACACTGATTCATTTCCGAGCACTTTCATATATACTTTGTAGTACTTATCAAATAAGTCATGTCGCATGCAATTTTAGACCTTTTGTACATGGCACATGCCAGATATGTAATGATTAAAATTCAGGCATTTGAGAATAAGTAAAAATTCTTTTGGTAAGCTTACGAAAGCAGATTATGTCCCATGTATGTTGACGTGGCAATTGTGATCATTGTTAAACTAAAAAACCCACATGTCAAATTTGAGATCTAATTAAGTCAAATACTCTATGGTATTGGCTTGGATCACTCTATATGTCCTTGTAAGTCTATATGCGGGATTTTTGTGGATCAGATCCATCGTTTTGACGGAAGCTTTTGGACCTAGCGAAAAGGACTTGACGCCTTCGCGCAAACAAGCATGAGAGAAGCAAGCAAAGTAGAAGCTTAGCCAGAAGCAAGACGAGAGTTTATGCTTCGTAAAACGTAGAAGCGGTAGCTTCTCCCGACCGACTACAATACATCAGTCGCGACCTACTTTGATTCAAAAAAGAAAAAAGAAAGGCCTTTTTTTTTGCCCTATCTATAAGGGTACGCTCTGCTCGCCCTACTTTGATTTAAAAGAAAGGCATACGTATGGCTTTTATAGAATTTTATATAGAATTTTACACATTGATGGGATAATAAGAATCTCATATTATTAGGACTTCAGTTACAAATGATTTTAAAATTAAAAATACAAATTGATGGGATAAGAATCCCAAATTAATAGGAGTGCTGTTACATGTGCAATTTAAATTCAAAATATGAATTCAAATTGCAACATTAATCTGATATTAATGCGGTTTGACGTACAACTATTTTTGAGGAATGTTGTTTATCATCTCCCCGCAAGCTGGCGAGATCTGTTACAAACGAAGCTTGGATTGTAGAAATTGCAGCCGATTGGAGCTGAGGCCCTTCATAAAGATATCTGCAAGTTGGTATTTGCTAGAGATAAACCGAATGTCAACAAGCTTTTGTCTGACCAGCTTAGGGATGTAATGGAAATCAACGGCAACGTGTTTCGTTCTCACATGAAATACGGGATTGTGAGCAAGGGAGATGGCTGAAACATTGTCGCAGTGAATAACAGGAGGTCCTTTGATAGGATGATGAAGTTCAAGAAACAAGGAACATAACTAGATGACCTCGGTGGCTATATGTGAGGGACACCAGTATTTAGCCTCGGTTGAGGAGCGTGCAACAGTAGCCTACTTTTTAGCACTTCAAGCTATTCGGTTGTGACCAAGAAACACATAGAAACCACCTGTAGACTAACGATCAACTGGACATCCGGCCCATTCGGCATCACAAAATGTTGTTAGAGTCTTTGGACTAGGTTGGAAATGGAAACCAATAGTGATTGTACCCTTGAAAAATCGCAATATTCATTTGACAACAGTTAAATGAGTTTCAGTCAGAGCTTGTAAAAATTGTGAAACTTGATGTACTGCGAAGGCAACATTTGACCTTGTCAGAGTCACATATTGCAGGGCTTTGACCAGGCTACAGTAATGAGTAACATAAGAGACAATGGGACCATCATCGATATCCAGTTTTGCAATTTCTGCAGGTGTTGAAACTGGTTTACAACCAATCATGTTTGCTTTTTGTAGGACTTCTAAAATAAATTTCGATTGCTCCAAATAGAAACCATGTTGCCCCCTAGTGATATGAATCCCCAAGAAGTGAGATAAAGAGCCAAGATCTTTCATCTTGAAGTGAGTACCCAGAAACCTTGTGAGGTGTTGAATTGTATTGTTGGAATTTTTGGTTAATATGATATCGTCCACATATAAAAGTAAATATATGGTTTTCTCCTTCTCATGATAAATGAATAGTGAGGGAGCCGATTGGGAGATGATAAAACATAGTCAAGAAGACTTGATGTAAACTTGTCATACCAAGCTCGCAGGGCCTGGTGAAGGTCATACATCACCTTCTTCATTAGGTAGACATGATTAGGTTTGTAGGGTTAACATAGCCCTGTGGTTGTCCCATGTAAACTGTTTCCTTGAGATCTCCATGCAGAAATGTGCATTCAACATCTAGTGGTTGAAGTTGCTAGCCATTGGTCTCTGCAATCGATAGGATAGTGCGAATGGTTGTTGGTTTAACAACGGGGCTGAACGTTTCAATGAAGTCAATGTCAGGTTGTTGAAGAAAACATTTAGCCACCAGTAGAGCCTTGTAATGGCTTATAGAACCATTGTTGTGAATAACATTCTGTGAGGACAAAGATGGAAATTTTAGAAGTCGTCACCTAGATTAAGGTCTAGGACCTTAGAAATGTGAAATTTCACCTCAAGGTAAGACTTCGATTGACTCATGACCCTTAGATTGGATTTCTGGTCCATCAAAGATTGGGTAAGCGTCAGGTTACGGTTATGGGAAGGGATTAGGCACCCAAACCGCCCGATCGAAATCGATCTCCTATACCTTTCCTATGCTAGACTCTATTTGATAAACCAAATCAATCCAAGTGGTTTGATATCATTGAACCGAATCTGTATCCATCAGATTGCCTACGTATCACAGAATTATTTCGAAAATCAGGTTCACCATCATAGTTCAGGTGTGATTAAAGTTTATGGCTGTGATTTATGCTTGTGCATGATTAAGTTCATTGTTCAAGTTGAAGTTTATGCTTGAAAGGTTGAGAAATCCTATGGGTTAGGATTTGGATAGTCCATGTGGACTGATAGATAGTCCTAGTGGATCTAAGGATAATCCTATTTGGGTCAAAATATGGATAACCCTTTATGGGTTGGAATATAGATAACCCTATCTAGGTTGAAATGTGGATAACCCTATGTAGGTTAAAATATGGGTAAATATCCTAGTGGATCTATGGATAGTCCGAGTGGACTAAGGTATGGATCCGAATTTGGGTTCCTCTCAAATGGCCTACGTATCCTAGGGTTTGCCCTAGGAATCAGAATCCGCGTAGTTCGAACTGGGTAACCCTATTTGGGTTGGAAAATGGGTAAGTATCCTAGTAGATCTATGGATAGTCCGAGTGAACTAAAATGTGATCCGAATTTGGGTTTCTCCCAAATGGCCTACGTATCCTAGGTTTGCCCTAGGAATCAGAATCCGCGTAGTTCGGGCTCTGGGTTGAAATGGTTGGGTATCCTAGTGGATCTATGGATAGTCCGAGTGGACTAAAATATAGATCTGAATTTGGGTTTCTCCCAAATAGCCTACGTATCCTAGGGTTTGCCCTAGGAATCAAAATCCACGTAGTTCGGGCTGGGTAATCCTATTTGGGTTGGAAAATGGGTAAGTATCCTAGTGGATCTATGGATAGTCCGAGTGAACTAAAATGTGGATCCAAATTTGAGTTTCTCCCAAATGGCCTACGTATCATAGGGTTTGCCCTAGGAATCAGAATCCGCGTAGTTCGGGCTCTGGGTTGAAATGGTTGGGTATCCTAGTGGATCTATGGATAGTCCGAGTGGACTAAAATGTGGATCCGAATTTGGGTTTCTCCCAAATAGCATACGTATCCTAGGGTTTGTCCTAGGAATTAGAATCCGCGTAGTTCGGGCTAGGTAACCCTATTTGGGTTGGAAAATGGATAAGTATCCTAGTAGATCTATGGATAGTCCGAGTGAACTAAAATGTGGATCCGAATTTGGGTTTCCCCTAAATGGCCTACGTATCATAGGGTTCGCCCTAGGAATCAGAATCCGCGTAGTTCGGGATGGTTAACCCTATTTGGGTTGGAAAATGAGAACCTGTTCTAGGTCTAAGATTGAGAACCTATTCTAGGTTTAGGGTTTATTGATGGGTAGAATCGTCCTGAATTACCCTTTTTTTATCCTGAATTTTAATTTTAGAAGGTTTGACAAAGCATTCTCTTTCTTTATTAAGATTTTTATTATTCCCATTATGCCCTTCCCAAGAAAGTGGGTGCCTAAATACACGTTCCCATACCTAATATGTTTGCTAGGTGTACAGATATGGCAGTTCAACTAGGGTGCAGTATAAATTAAATTATTACTAAAAAAGGAATATTGTAAGCATGCCATGTATGATATTTATGCTAACTATCATATCATATAGTAAGATTATAAAAATCTCCCTAATATGGCATGTATTGCAAATAAGGCAAGAACCTAATATGGTAAGATCTAATATGACAAGATCTAATATGGCAAGATCTAAGCATGGCAAGATCTAATATAGCAAGATCTAATATGCATCTATATATCAATATGGTAAGTACCAATCATAGAATGCATATATGACATGAATTTTTCAAAAAAAAGGAAAGATCTTATATGCTATTTTCTAAGCATAGTAAGATTTAAAAAAAATTAAGATTTTACTAAAATATGATAAAAAATTATCTATTCTACAAAAAATAGCAACACATGGAATGTGGCAAACATGGTATGCACAATTCAAACAAAGCATATGAATGCTCTAAATATAGTCATTTATCCAAATATGACAGAATTCAATTAAACAATCATTGATGTTATAATGAATGAGACATCAATGAAACTTTTTTTTGAAAAGTGCAAAATTATCAAAACAAACATATGTTCAATGTTCTTTGAAAAAATTATAATTTTTATGAAGAAATTTGGGAAGATTAATGACTCAAAACTGTGAAAATTGTGACACAAGGTTCCAGATAATGGACAAAACTATGAATTGTATTCAGATTTGTCACATTATACAAGAATGACCATAAGTAGGTCTTTCAAAACTCAAATCAAGCTCAACATTTTTTCATAGAAAGATGACTTAATATATTATATTTCATATGAAGGATTTGAATCCCAACAGAATGCAAAAACAGGTCAAAGATATGCCCTAAAATCGAACATGTGTACATATCAAATCTGTTCTAGATTTTTGACCAGTTGCACCATAAATTCCAAATAAAATTCTATTCTTAATGAAAATTAAATACAGACATATGTCTATGTAGATAACTGTTTGATCTAAAATTTCATTATGAAAAACAAGTTAAAACAGTATATTTTCTTTGTGAAAAATGACTCTTTTCAATCATGCAAATCAGTACATCATGACAGATTCAAAATCATAGCACTATGTACTTAAAAATTGATATCAATTAAAAAAAAATGAAAAAAATATGAAAACAGTGCCATTTTTTAGAAGACTTTCATGTCTAAAAAGTTCATGTTAAGTGGATTTTCTGATTATGGCCATAAGGCCTTTGTCTAGAGACTTTCTGATGGAGGATAGCAATGTCAAAGTCAAATTTTTTGATATATTTCTCCAATTCCAAATGGAACGAAATTTTTAGGATAATCTTCTAACATATCAGAGAGACTCCCATAAAATTTTGGGCTTCAAAATCATAGAAAAAAATACATATGATGTACGTCCTAAGTTTGAATCCTAAATCTGGAATTTTCAGATCAGAAAACCACTTTATGAAATTTGTAAAAAACATCAAACATCATTGTATATCATTCAAAAATTTATCATTGAATAGCTTAGACAAATTATCATTCATGAAAAATGTTAGACATAGGCATCCTAACATTAACAAGCATGTAATAGAGCATTAATGATTGAGATTTTATGGAAATTAGCCTTTTTCAAGTAAAATTGGCATTCGAGCATTCTAACGACCTCTAAATTTGTTTAGAGTACTAACCTTGGGCTCAAATCGAACGAAACCATTGATGAAGGGTGATTGGAGGTTGTATCAACCCCCTTTGAATGTGAATCCTCCTTCTCCTCTCTTCCTTCTTTCTTTTCTCTTTTCTTTTTCTCTTTTCTTTTTCTCTTTTCTTTCTTTTCTCTTTTCTCTCTCTTTCTTTCTGCCTCTCTCATGTTTTCTCTCTCTCACTCACGTTTTCCTCTCCCTCACCCATGTTCTCCTCTTTCTATGGTCTAAAAAATCTCTCTTCCTCTCTCTTCTCTTGCCTATTTATACTTTCTCTCCTTTTCTAGAAGATCCTTCTTTCCTTTCTTCTTTTTTCTAGAAAATCTTTTTTTTCTTCATTTTTCTTCTTTCCTTTATTCTTTGCCTTCCTTTTTCTCTTCTCCCTCTCTATTCCACACGTTCTCTATCTCTCCCTCTTCAAGAAAATCCTCTCCTCCTAATTCCTTCTTTTCTCTTCCTTCCTTTTCTTTTTTTATCTTCTAGAAAATCCTTTTTTTTTTCCATTTTTTCTTCTTTCCATTTTTTTCTTCCTTTCTCACGTTTTTTTCTTCTTCCTTTCTTTCCTTTTTCTCCTTCTTCTTCTAGAAAACCCCTTCTCTCTTTCCTTTCTCTCCTTCCTTCTTCTAGAAAAATCCTTCTCTCTTTCCTTTCTTTCTTCTTTCATTTTCTTCTTCCTTCTTTTTTTCTTTTCTCCCTCTCTTTTCACGTTTTCTTTCTTAGAAAACATTTCTTTTTTTTTCTTTTCTCCTTTTTTCTTTTTTTCTTTCCTTTTCCTTTCCTTCCTTTTTTTTTCTTTCTCCCTCTCTCTTTCACGTTTTCTTTCTAGAAAACGTGAAGGGGAATCTTTTCCCCCTTTTTTTTTCTTTTCTTTTTTTCTTTTATTTCTCTCTCTTTCTTTTTTTTCTTTCTCCCATTCTCTTTCCTATGGCCTCTCTTTTCTCTCTCTTTCCACAGCCTCACTTTCCTCTCTCTTTCCTAATATATGTGTATATATATATATATATATATATATATATATATATATATATATATATATATATTTATTAATACATATAATATATCCATAAGATATGTATATATATATATATATCTTATAGATATATTATATGTATTAATCCATTTATATATATATATATATATATATATATATATATATATATATATATATATATATATATATATATATATACATATACAGATATATATATCTTATTGATATATTATATGTATATGTATATATATATATGTATTATATACAATAATATATTATACATTATACATTTATAAAAGAAATGCATGCATATAGACTGACATAACTTAGTCTGGATTGGTCTGAGCTGGGCCGAGCTAAGATAGACTAAGCTGGATTAAGTTGGTTTGGACTAAGGTTAACATTTCATAATCCATTTCTGTCACCCTTCCATATGGAATTTTTCGATAGCATTTATTCCAAAATTTTTACGTTCACCTTATAGAACATTAAAAATAAAGAATATTGGAGCTTAAATCAGAAATGAAATGACCAACTTATGAATTTTTGAAGATTAAATAACTATTTCTATGTGTAATCTTGCATGTGACCCACTGGTGACTTCTACTTGAGATTTTTTTACGTCCACTTTGAAGAGGACTGAAAATAACGAATATTGGCCTTTGAATCATCTGATTCCGATATCAGATGACCAAGATATGATGTCTTGAAGTTTGAATGATAATGCATGCATGATACGATAATTACGTAAATACCCTTGTATTTTCAAACTACGATATCTTCCTTGTTTGATGTCAGAATTTGATGATTGCGGTCTCATTTCGAAGATAATTTCACGACCTATTCATCCAAGTAGGTAATAGCTTATGACCCTACTGTGGGGTTCATTAGAGAATCACCAACCTTTGGGTTAAAGGTCAAAAACCTGCCATATTGGTTCACTTATGCAAAGGGTGGCAAAAATGGGGTGCTTAAAGATGCCCCTCTTTAGCCGAGATTGTTACCAATTGAAGGCTGAAGATAAAAGAACCACATTTTTGGGATATGAGTGAGATTGTTTATTGGGCTGCACTTAGGGTAATTCATCCTAAACTGCCTACGTATTCTAAGTGTGTCCTAGAAATCAAGTCCAGAACGTAGTTCGACTGGCAAGAAGGTTTGCTCTTCTTGGAAAATTGGTGATTATTCTTCTTGTATGAAGCTAGGCTGTGAATACAAGGCTCATTTGTAGGTTGGGAACCTCTTCTTGCTGAGGTGGAACTCATGATGCAAGGTATATGCAAGCTTAGACTCGGCTTAATCCATTTGTAAGCTGATAAACCTCTTCTTGTATGAAGCTAGGCTGTGAATATAAGGCTCATTTGTAGGCTGGGAACCTCTTTTTGCTGAGGTGGAACTCATGATGCAAGGTATGTGCGGGCTTGGACCCAGCTTGATCCATTTCTAGGCTGATAAACCTCTTCTTGTACGAAGCTAGGCTGTGAATACAAGGCTCATTTGTAGGCTGGGAACCTCTTCTTGCTGAGGTGGGACTCATGATGCAAGGTACGTGTAGGCTTGAACCCGACTTGATCCATTTGTAGGCTGATAAACCTTTTCTTGTATGGAGCTAGGCTGTGAATACAAGGCTTATTTGTAGGCTTGGAACCTCTTTTTGTACGGAGCTAGGCTGTGAATACAAGGTTGATTGTATGAGCTTGAGCTCGGCTTTGATTTATCTGGATGGAGGACTTGCTGTCTTTTCATGGATTGAATTGAGGCTCTTTTGATTGAGATTTTGAGATTGATTTTCTGAATAAGCTAGGGCTCTGCATTTGATTCACTTTTAGATTGAGATTGATTTGAACTTTGGATGAGCTAGGGCTCTGCATATGATTTACTTATAGACTGAGATTGATTTGATCTTTGGATAAGATAGGGCTCCGCATTTGATTATGAAATGAGCAAGAACTCAGAAAGTCACTTTTAGGGTGAGGAATTTGCTATTGATTCTGAAATGAGCAAGAACTCAGAAGGTCACTTATAGGGTGATACTGAATGACTCATCTTGGAAGTTCCTATCAGCTTTGGACCTTCGGGATTGAAAATAGGAATATCTTTCTTGGAAGCTCTACGCCTATGAACCTTTGGGAATAGAAACTAAAATATCCTCTTAAGTAGCTTTATTGCTATGAACCTTTAGGATGCTTGAAAGTGACCCATGCAGGAAGTCTTTGTTGACTTTGAACCTTTAAGGTGCTGGACATATTTGAAATGATGGTGAATTCCTTGATAGTTTTTCAAGGTTCTTGCCCCTGTTTTATTGGTGAAGGCATAAAACATGACATCAATGGAAATGGTGTCATGGACTTTGCTGGCATGACAGTTAGATTTGAAATTTGCCATTTATGACCTGGTATTGCAAGTTTGACTCAATTTCAGCACGGTAGGGATGACTTGGTTGCTCCTTTGGAAAGGTTCCATGTAATTTGAAAGTGATGATTTTCTTCAGCCAACATTAGTGTTGTTGGATTTTGGATTGAAAGAAACTCTAGCGAGGATTTTGGACAAGAATGAGGGGAGCTTGATAGTCTCTAACCAAAGTGATTTTATTGATTGACCTTAGTGTTAAACTGTTGAGGGGCATCTGGTCAACTAAGTACTTTGACTGTGCACTATGGTAGACCAAATTGGTAGAACAGCCAAGCGGCGATGAAATGTGACATGGGTTTGACCCTTGATCTAGGCTCATGAAAAGCTCAGGGCTTTGCAACATTGTTGTGCCAATTTTGAAAGATTAATGAATCATGGCCCTAACGTAGGCATGAGGAGCAAAGGATTTGAAGTGTTCCTTTAGAGAATTTGGTGACCAACTCCTAACAGCTGAGCGACCACGTTGGATTTTCTTCATCAACAGGATTGGGAGAACTGAAAAATTGATAAAAACCAACTTGGGCAGACCTACTTCTATTGACTAGGAAAGTTAGTGACTTCAGACTAGACATTCGATCCTAGATGTAATGCTCATGATCAAGTTTAATTCCTCTACATAGGGTATATCTATGCCCCAATGTCTGCATGTTGTGACAGACTGCTACTATAGAAGGAAACGAGCAACCTAACAAAGTTGGAACTAGGTTGAATCTGGATTACATCAAGAATTTGACCATGCTTCCAAGGTCAAGGGAAGATTGACAGATTGATTGCAGAAAGTGACTTCTTAGATAAACCCTTCTTGAATCTTAAAAAATGAGGGAACTGATGATTTGATGAATTTGGCTACATCTGTAACCAGGCCATGAGAATTTGCTCTCGTGACAAAAGGACTTGAAGATAGAATTCTGTTGAAAGGCAATGCTATGGAGCTCAAAAGGAAAATACACGATGGTTTGTTCAACTCCTTTGAGTATGATTCACTGGAGAGCAAGAGGATTTCCTTTCCTTATGGAGGGTAGACTGGGTATGACACTTGTCCACATGAACCACTGAATTTTTCTATGAAGGGCCAATGAGGACAATGCTTTAGGGTTGCATCAGGTCGCCTATCCCTACTGAGGTATTATGGGTTGTCCATTGAAGTTTCTTGGGTTGATTTTTCCCTACTGAGGTTTCTTTTCTTCCCTTTATTTTTTTTTCATTTTTTCTTTTTGCAAACCCCATCTTGGGTTGAATAAAGAGTCCTGATATGGTGAGGATATTGCCAAAATTATGGTCCTATCCAATGGTCTGAAACCCTTAGGGGAAGTCCGAACGGCATGACTTTCATGACAAATGGGTAGCCTTACCCCACTGTTTAAGTTGACACCTACACGCATTGATAGGTGGACAGCTATTTGAATCATCACTAAAAGCGACCTTAGGGAAATGCAGTCCCACACCAAAATTACATGGTGCCGAATTATGTTTTCCTTTTTTGGAGATGTTCAGATAGAACACGTGTTTCAACAAGCTACATCGAGATGCCGAATCAGTCACGATCATTTTTAGGCCTGAAACCTTTAAGTTTGTTGACAAGTATTGATGTTGAAGGTCCAAGAGGACTGTTGTGAAACTGTCCACATGGGTCTACCATTGGGAGAGTGTTTAGTTGTTTATGTAGAATGGGTTTATCTTACCGAGAAGATCCCATTTTATTGGCTTAAGAAATGAAGGGCTTATAGGAACCTTGGGAAGCCGTCGGATGTAATGAATGACAGATGAGAGTTCTAGCCAGATTCATGAATTTGTATATAAAATGATGACATGATCACGAGATACAATGCCATGAAAACTGATAATCAAAAGTAGGGCTTGTGATAGAGAATCTTTGGAAGACCGTCAGATTGATAGATGGGAGAGAAAGTCTAATGCCAATGAGAAATATTTCTCTGATGATGAAGAAGTGATGAGATCGTCTCCTGTAAAGGTGGGATGTAATTGGCCAAAATCAAAAGTCCGGTCCAACATGTTGTGAATCTCGAAGAAGATTGAACTTGCTATCTGGCTTTAATTGGGACTACCATCTTCTTGAAGTGAGAGGGACAATTGGCTTACTGTCAAGCTCCAATGCCATTCAACATTTTACTATTTTTTTTTTTTTTGGATGTAGAGGCCACATAATGCAGTGTTTCGCTTGATCGCAAAGTTGAATCATGACTTTCAATATTGGACTAGAATCTTCTTATTCCAAACATTTTCAATCAGATAGAACATCTTTGCCCTAGTTAGTACTCTGATCTTCTGTAAACTTTATGAACATTTGTGACTGCTCATCTAGATCTAATTTTATCTGAATGGTGAATCCGTATGTTGTCCTCTAGAAGTTAATCATCACCTTCTGTCTGATGTGACTACCTCCCATTATTGATGTAGATAAAACATAAGCTTGAAATTTTTTTTCTTTTTTTTTCTTTTTTTGGTATTCTTATGACCTCATTCTTTGATTTTGAGATTGATCATTCATCATGTATCTTTTGCTTGCAGATGATGTACTTTGTAAGAACTTTGGTATTTCCATCTTTATGATGGCACATCTGTCATCCACTCATTTATACTGATTGGCTAACCTGTTGATATGATCTGTTACTATCTAATGCTTTCCTTGGAATCTTTTCATAGGTATAACGAATGGTAGCTTCTCCAACACATGTTTCTTGAGAGTACTCTTATATCTCTCTATTGATCATTTAAAGCTTTCCCAGATAGGTTGGACCTTTCTTTCTCAAGAGGCCGGGTGGCGTAGAAGTTCAAGAGATGGCTCATCATTTCAATCATTTTCAGAGTCAGAATTGACTGCGCATGTAGAATAAAAGGATGTATGAAACTGGGAGGAAATGTGTAAGACCCGTATCAAACTAATCTGGTCTTACCACCTTGAACCAGGTCTACCCATCATGGTCGAACCAAACGGATCAAGTACGTGAAGGAGATCACGATCCCAGGTATTAAACTGACCCAAAAACACTAAAAATAAGGGGAGGGTCGGACCCCCCTAGTATAAAAGTCAGACCCCCAGTTTTATACCGGGGGTCGGACATTTTAAGAACCAGGGGTCGACGGGATCTCCGACCCCCCCATCGACCCCCGGAAATCGGTAAAAACAGCACGAACCAAAAATTAGGAAACTTTCCTAATTTCAATGGGATTCCTTCCTAATCTCAATGGGACTTATTTTGGGAGTTTCTACTCTATAAATAGGATGTCCCTAAGCCTCTTTTACTCCTTTTAGAACCCTAATTGGATTGAGAGAAAGAGAAGAGAAGGAGAAGAGAAAGGGAAGAGAAGGAAAGTAGACAAGAAGATCAAATTGAAGGCTTCAGAGGAACAAGCCTAATTCTCATGTATGGAACTGTCACACCTCAATTCCACACCATTCGGAACGGTGTGATGAACCGTCAATAAACCAACGGTTCAACTAGGATCTCACAATAGGCTATCCCACATATGATAAACCAAAACACATTCCACATTAATCAGAGGTAATAAAATAAATAGCGAAAGTCTTATAGTAAATGAACGGAGAATCTAACTGTGATAACCATAAATAAATATCGAATTATTGTTAAATCAACTGAGACATAATTAAATAAATATCAATTACATGTCTTTAATAAAATCTAAACAAAATCTAATCGAATACACATGAGTTGCACTTGCATGAGGAGTCATGCATATCCACTAAGTTTTCAGCTTCCATTGTTGCCACATGCCCATACACAGGAGCGTTCATATAATCTTCAACGGTGGTACCTGCATCATCAACTAAAAGTATTCGAATTCGAAAGGGTGAGCACACATCACGGCTCAGTGAGCAAACAAAACAATGCAACAATACATATACATGCAATCAATTCATATCTTTGGTCTGGTTTAAAGTTTACAATGTGCTATAGAAAGGATAGGTGGCCGCCGCACATCTATACACGAGTGTGTGGAAATCCCAATGAAAACGACATTGTCGCCCCACATGCATCCACCATGGACAATATACATCCCATGAAAATGGCATGGCTACACCGGTTGCCCATACCAACACGTAAGCCCCTGTTGGCGAGGGCTTACAAAATGGGCTCGCAACTAACCAACCGTAATGTCAAACAATGTATCCAAGGCCTCACCCCAGCATCCCTTAATACATCCATAGAGATAGAGCTAGGGTCTGGTGGTCAGGCTAAACCACAATGCCACGTCCCCCCTGATGCCCTACGACATATTAGTTCCGCTAAGGTAATGGCGATACGACGATGTTAGTGGACAAGACTTGAGTAGAGATAGAGCTAGAGTCTGGTGACCAGGCTGAACCACAATGTCACGTCCTCCCCCTGATGCTCCACTCGCATTAAGCACACTAACAGTTGCTTAGTGGACATGACTTGAATAGACCATGGCACAATATACCCCGATGAGAACAGCATCGAAGTACCGATTGATACCATCCCTACCCGCACCATGTACACCAGCCAAACACAAACATTCACATGCCTATTCCTACCATCATCAACATCATCATGGTATAATCAATAAATTTAAATATGCATGAACAGTAATAATAGAAATATTGGATGACATGTTGAATGCACATTATAAGCACACACGCATATCACAATCATGGTATTGGACTCAAGAAATAAAACAATTTGTTATTAACCAATTAGTTTAGGTCTTGTTCCCTCACCTTTGCTTGTTTGTAGATCCTCTTTCAAGCCTTAAGAATCACTTTTATATCAATATTATATTACTGGAAGACCTAACAAAGTCGATAGAATTGAATTAGAATTTATTCTAATTTTTACAGCTTGCTGTTAACTGGGGGTCGATGCCTAGGGTCGGAGGTTCCATCGACCCTAGGTGCTACCCCTCCTTTCTTGAACTTCCCGAATGCTGGGGGTCGATGCTAGGGTCAGAGGTTCCATCGACCCTAGGTGCGACCCCCCATGTTTGAGTTGAAACTATAAAATTTCGTCCATTCATTCATGTTTGGGGTCTTATGGCTTGCTTCTATAGTCCATTCCATACATATTCTATGGTTTAGAACTATTCTTTATTCACCTACATGGTTTCAATGATCTCCTCCATGGTTTCCATTGAAACCTAACCATGGATGGGTGATTTAGGTTTCTTCTAAGTCATACCCTCTTCATAAACCATTCTAAGGTCTTAAATAAATCATGGGGAATGTATTCATACCTTGGATTTGCTGAGATTCAGAGTTTCCTCTGAATTTCCTCCTCCTTGGTCTTCTTCTTCAATTCTCTTTCTCTTCTCCTTCTCTTCCTTCTCTTCTCTTTCAATCCAATTAGGATTGTAATAGGAGTGAAAGAGGCTTAGGGACGTCCTATTTAAAGAGTAAAACCTCCCAAAATAAGTCCCATTGAGTGTAGGAAAGGTTCCAATTGAAATTAGGAAATTTCTTAATTTTCAGTTCGTGCTGTTTTTCCCGATTATCGGGGGTCGATGGGGGGGTCGGACAATTCATAGACCCCCTGCGACCCCTACTCACGGGTCGATGGGGGGGTCGGACCTGCCTGTTAAAACCTGCGACCCTACCCTCATTTTGACTATTTTTGAGTAAATTTTCATATTAGTCTTGGTTTTTCTTCACACACTTGGTCCACTTGGCTCGACCATCATATGTAGACGGGTCCCGACACAAAATATAAGGTTAGGCCCGGTTCGTGGCATGCGGGTCTTACAACTCCACCACCCTTAAAAGAAATTTCATCATCGAAATTTGAAAGTACGGATCTTACAACTCCGCCATCCTTAAAATAAATTTTGTCCTCAAAATTTTGAATTTACTTCGGAGTCAATAGGTGGGAATTCTATTTTCGCATTGTATCTTCTTCTTTCCATGCAAAATCTTCTCCCCAAGTTGTCTTCACATACTGATCATCCCAGCTTTGGAGATGTTGTACCTTCCAACTAGTGAACTAGGATGGCACCACTTTAATAGTTAAATCTTTTATCTAATCCATTGGTTCTGTGATCTGTACCTTTGATATAAATCTCCAATGTACTTCTACAATAGAGACACACAAAATACGTCATGCATACTAGACATGAACAACGGTAACGCTAGTTGATATACAACTTTTCTACATCTCTCCAAATTTTATAAAGTCCAAAACATATATCGGTTATAACTTACCCTCCTCGTTGAATTTGTTTTTCTTTAATCCATGCATAAGTGATATCCTCAAGAATATTTTGTCACTTATGGCGAACTCGAGGTCTTGGTGTCTCTTCTGACAACTTGAGCTATTCTGGACCTTTTCTTTGATCTTGTCTGCTACTTGATAGGTTTCCTCAATAGGCTCAGGTCTTAACACTCTTCATTCATCAATTTCATTCCAAAACAAAAGAATTTGACATTCCTACCGTACCATGCTTTTTAGGTGACATCTACATAGTAGTTTGGTAGCAATTTCACTCCACATATAGCTTAGTTAGCCGCTCCAAAGCATACCGAGGTCATATAGCAATGGACTGAGCTATCATCATAAGGCGATCAATAATTACCCAACCATGTCAACCGATTTAGGAGTCACTGGCAAATCATTGACATAGTTCACGATACTGCAGTTCCATTCCCAAAACAAAAGTCAGGGTTTAGTCTTCCTTTTCTAAGTTTGCTTACACCGTTCCTATATACAGACCTAACAAAATTACTACTTCTACTTCATCCATCAATTCAGAGATGATCTTTAATGCCACAAGCGCAACCGACGAACTATTGCTCCATAAGTTCATCCATAAATTCTCGCTTAATTGGATCATCACAAGTTTCTATTATATGTTACTCTCCTTCCAAATCTGAATCTATTGCTGTGAAACATAAGGTAGCATTTATACTGGGCCCTTTCTCGGACTTCATAATTCCCATCGGCGATCGTATAAGTAGTTTGTAGTCTAAAGATTTAAGGGGTATATTTAGCGTCTTTCCAAATGACACAGATATAAAAGGATGAGTAGCTCCAAAATCAAAGAGCACTCTGGCATGAATGCCATTACTACGTACGATACCTGTGATTTGTTTTAATTTAGTCTACATGCTCATACAATGTAACATAAAATGACAGGTTCAGGTCATACCTTTGACCACATCAGACGATGCGGCAGCATCCTTGGCTAAAATAGCGTAAACTCTTCCTTGCTGTAGTTGTTTTCTGGGCTTAGTACACTCTCTTGAGACATGCCCTACTTGGTTGCAGTTAAAACATCTGATCCCCTCACCATTTTGCTTTGGTTGCCGTGGGATTGCTGAAATGGTTTTGGTTGCAGCATTGAAGCCCTGGGTACGGAAGGGTTGGAATACCTTGGTGTTCCCTCCGTTGTAAAAATTTTCATTTGGCCTTTTGAATCCCCTATTTTGAGTAAAATAGCTCTCTTTCTGGCTCGACTCTATCACTCGAGCAATTTATACAGCTTCATTGTAGATTTTCTTCTGCAGTCCCAAAGCATGTTCGCGTATGCTTCCCCTAAGTCCCATGACGAACCTTTGGGTTTTCGTAGCCTCCTCTTGCATACTGACTGGTGCAAAGAAAAACAGCTCCTCATAACGCTGTTGATATGCGTTGACAGTCATCTGCCCCTGATACAAACTCAGGAACTCTCTCTCCATAGAATCTCTGAAACTTCTAGGGAAGTATTTCTCAAAGAATGCCTCTTTGTATATATCCCAGATCAAGTGGGTGTGTTTGGTTAATAGATATGTCCTGGTAGACTTCCACCAATGGTGTGCATCGCTCTTGAGCATAAAGGTGGCACACAACACTTTCTCCTCCTCATTTACGGTCATCATCATAAAATTTCTTTCCATTTCATCAATCCAGTGTGCCGGCCACAAAGGATATGCTGGCTTACCATCGAATTCTTTGGGCTTCATCTTAAGAAAATGCCCGACTAGTCTGGAGCGGTCCAACTGATACGGAGCATAGGCCCCATACATAGGTGGTTGGTACTGATAACCACCTTGAGCTATCTCAGGGTTCTGCACTGGAGCTTGCATGACTGGTGTTTGAGGTGCATGGGGTACTACATTATTTCCCCCTGGTATTGTGCTTGCCTGTCCTGTTGGCATCTGTGTCGTATGTGCAGCTGGAAAAACCACGCCTATGGCAGCTTGCATATTAGTTTGCACCTGTTGTATTTGTTGCAGTTGTTGTGCCAAGTTCATTATGACTGTAACTAAATCTATAGGTGGGGCTGGCAAGTTTGTAGGATTTTCCTAACCATTATCTCCTGGCGGTGCCACGTTTGGATTCTCTGGTACTTCAGGAATTTCATGACTGGTTTCATCTACCGGTGGTGGTGGTGGGGTTTGGTTACGTCCTCGTCTGTTCCCTCTTCGCCCAACCATTTCCAATTCTGGTGGTGTAGTGTCTGAAAAGTCATAGAACACGTGAGGCAATCATTATATACTTCATTCTCATATTTGGATACACTAACCAATGGTATTTTCAATTTTTTCAGATCATTCAGTAAAAAATACTATCTTTTTTATGCAGGGTCGATGGTTATCCGACCCTCAGTATCCGACCCTGGGAAATCCATTTTTCTCGAGAGCCGGGGGTCGATGGGGGGTCAGAGTATGTCCGACCCAGGGTGCGTCCCCTGGTTCTCTGTCAGGTTCCCGAGTATATAATGCCATTGGTCAAGGCACTACAAGAGTAAATCTGGAGAAGCTTTCATACATCAGTAAATCAGGTATAAATCAGGAGAAAGATTTTGTACATCAATAAATCAGGTATAAATCAGAAGATGTACGCTCAACACGATTAAACATTTAACTATTCATTCAGTTCATATCTCTGTTCATGTTGTCGATCATGAGAATGGTTCAGACTGGTATAATCAGGACTAATACTAAAGAAACAATATCTATAACTCCAATTGACAGGTTAAATCAAGAAGGTATCCTGTCAAGGCCCGAGAAATTAAAATCTGGTATGTGCATCCTCTATAATCATAAGAGTAAATCAATAATGCACCGCATCCTATATAAACCTATCTAGATATATGGCCATAATAGATTTGATCCTTTGCTGAAAATGTCTGAGGTATCATCCTCAGAAGACATTCTTCAATCCTTGTCGGATCATGTTATGATGCAACTATCCCATACATCGGTGGCTGATAAGGTTAACCACCTTGATACACTGCTTGTTGTGCACCAAACTTCTGCACTGGGGTGTGCATTACTGGGACTTGCTGTGTGGTAGGCACTGTGTTATAGCTAACAGGTGTTGGGGTACAGTGATGCGACCAATTGGTACCATACTTGGTTTGACCCGGAGGTATTGATGTAGCATTAGCAACTTGGGTAGTGATTTACATAACAACTTGCATAGTCGGTCTCATCTGTTGTTGCTTTTGTATTTTATTGGGTCAAGTTTATGACAACCGTGACCAAGGTAATTGGTAGTCCAGGAGGTTGGCCGGAGTGGCCTGGTTGTTCACTTCCTCTTATTTGCTCTAATCTGATTACCAACTCAGATGAGTTTTCATTACCCGTTCTCGACCCAGATAGTGGTGGGGTCAAGTTGTAACCTCATCTTAATGCTCAGCGGGTAATGGATCAGCATGTAGTGGATTTCACTCTGAGTCTCCATGTCACCCAGGGGTATAGCTTAAGCTTCTTTATAGTTGCTCTTATTCTTAATGTGTGACCATTATTCTCTTATCTCTGTTTGGATTTAGCCCGAGACCTTTCCCTTTACCTTTGCAGGGAATTAGGCATTACTAGCCATTTTCTCCTTCCTTTGCCATACGTCGAGTTTCACATCTTGTGAGTACCAACTCGGCATTCAATTTTTCTGCTTTATAGATGCTTCCTTCTTCTTACTATACTATATCCTTTGTATTCCTAGATAACTGCCCAACTTATAGATAATACCCTATATTATTTGTTTATCAGGATGAATTTTGGTCTTCTCTTTCTGTTTGATTGTATATATATGGTTCCACCTTTTATATGTACATTATTGTCTTGTTAAGTTCTGTCTCAACCAACACAGGTACTTATGGTGTGTTTGTATTAAAGCTTTTAATTTATCCTAACTCAGTTCATGGACTCCAGTGGTAGTATTCAGGTTTAATGGGTAAGGCCTACGAGAGCTCTGATACCAAGTTGTCACACCCCAATTCCGTACCATTCGGAACGGTGTGATGAACCGTCAATAAACCAACGGTTCAACCAGGATCTCGCAATAGGCTATCCCACATATGAAAAATCAAAACACATTCCACATTAATCAGAGGTAATAAAATAAATAGCGAAAGTCTTATAGTAATTGAACAGAGAATCTAACTGTGATAATCATAAATAAATATCGAATTATTGTTAAATCAACTGAGACATAATTAAATAAATATCAATTACATGTCTTTAATAAAATCTAAACAAAATCTAATCGAATATGCATGAGTTGCACTCGCATGAGGAGTCATGCATATCCACTAAGTCTTCAGTTTTCATTGTCGCCACATGCCCATACACAGGAGCGTTCATATAATCTTCAATGGTGGTACCTGCATCATCAACTAAAAGTATTCGAATTCGAATGGGTGAGCAAACATCACGGCTCAGTGAGCAAACAAGACAATGCAACAATACATATGCATGCAATCAATTCATATCTTTGGTCTGGTTTAAAATTTGCAATGTGCTATAGAAAGGATAAGTGGCTGCCGCACATCTATACACGAGTGTGTGAAAACTCCCAATGAAACGGCACTGTCGCCCCACATGCACCCACCATGGACAATATACACCCCATGAAAACGACATGGCTGCCCCGGTTGCCCATACCAACACGTAAGCCCCTATTGGCGAGGGCTTGCAAACTGGGCTCGCAACTAACCAACCCTAATGTCAAACAATGTATCCAAGGCCTCACCCCAGCATCCCTCAATACATCCATAGAGATAGAGCTAGGGTCTGGTGACCAGGCTGAAACACAATGCCACGTCCCCCCTGATGCCCTACGACATATTAGTTCCGCTAAGGTAATGGCGATACGACGATGTTAGTGGACAAGACTTGAGTAGAGATAGAGCTAGAGTCTGGTGACCAGGCTGAACCACAATGTCACGTCCTCCCCCTGATGCTCCACTCGCATCAAGCACACTAACACTTGCTTAGTGGGCATGACTTGAATAGACCATGACACAATATACCCCGATGAGAACGGCATCGAAGTACCGGTTGATACCATCCCTACCCGCACCATGTACACCAGCCAAACACAAACATTCACATGCCTATTCCTACCATCATCAACATCATCATGTTATAATAAATAAATTTAAATATGCATGAACAGTAATAATAGAAATATTGGATGACATGTTGAATGCACATTACAAGCACACACGCATATCACAATCATGGTATTAGACTCAAGAAATAAAATAGTTTGTTATTAACCAATTAGTTTAGGTCTTGTTCCCTCACCTTTGCTTGTTTGTGGATCGTCTTTCAAGCCTTAAGAATCACTTTTATATCAATATTATATTGCTAGAAGACCTAACAAAGTCGATAGAATTTAATTAGAATTTATTCTAATTTTTACAGCTTGCTGTTAATTGGGGGTCGATGCCTAGGGTCGGAGGTTCCATCGACCCTAGGTGCTACCCCTCCTTTCCTGAACTTCTCGAATGCTGGGGGTCGATGCTAGGGTCGGAGGTTCCATTGACCCTAAGTGCGACCCCCCATGGTTTGAGTTGAAACTATCAAATTTCGTCCATTCATTCATGTTTGGGGTCCTATGGCTTGCTTCTATAGTCCATTCCATACATGTTCTATGGTTTAGAACTATTCTTTATTCACCTACATGGTTTCAATGATCTCCTCCATAGTTTCCATTGAAACCTAACCATGGATGGGTGATTTGGGTTTCTTCTAAGTCATACCCTCTTCATAAACCATTCTAAGGTCTTAAATAAATCATGGGGAATGTATTCATACCTTAGGTTTGTTGAGATTCAGAGTTTCCTCTGAATTTCCTCCTCCTTGGTCTTCTTCTTCAATTCTCTTTCTCTTCTCCTTCTCTTCCTTCTCTTCTCTTTCTCTCAATCCAATTAGGGTTGTAAAAGGAGTGAAAGAGGCTTAGGGACTTCCTATTTATAGAGTAAAACCTCCCAAAATAAGTCCCATTGAGTGTAGGAAATGTTCCAATTGAAATTAGGAAAGTTTCCTAATTTTCAGTTCGTGCTGTTTTTTTCGATTACCGGGGGTCGATGGGGGGGTCGGACCAGCAAGTTAAAACCTACGACCCTACCCACATTTTGACTATTTTTGAGTAAATTTTCATATTGGGTCTTGGTTTTTCTTCACACACTTGGTCCACATGGCTCGACCATGATAGGTTGACGGGTCTCGACACAAAATATAAGGTTAGGCTGGGTTCGTGGCGTGCGGGTCTTACAGATACTATCTCCATGAAATTCTACAGACCATAGAATAGATAGAGAAGAGGGAATGATCTAGGAGAAACCCAAATCATCCACCCACGGTTTGGTTTTCATGGAAAACTATGGGGGGAGATCATGAAAGCCATATAGGTGAATGAACTACGGTTCTAGGCCATAGAACATGTGTGGAATGGATTGTAGAAGCAAGCCATAGGACCCCAAACACGAAGAATGAACTGTAGGATGAAAAATTGATAAAACCCACAGGGGGTCGCACGGGGGGTCGATGGCCAATCGACCCTACCAGACCCTGATCATCGACCCCCAGTGTTCGGGAAGTCCAGAATAGGGGTAGTCGCACCCAGGGTCGATCAAAACTCCGACCCTAGCATCGACCCCCAGTTAACAACATGCTTTTTAAAATCAGAATTAATTCTAATTAAATTCTATCGGCTTGGTTAGGTCTTCTAGTGATATAATATCGATATATAGTTGATTCTTAAAGCTTGAAAGAGGACCTACGATCAAGTAAAGGTGAGGGAACAAGACCTAAACTAACTGGTTAATAATAAACAATTTTAGTCTTGAGTCCAATGCCATGAATGATTTTATACGTATATGATTGTTATGTGCATTCAACATGTCATCCAATATTTCTATTATTACTGTTCATGCATATTTATTTATTGTTTGTGATAATGATGATGATGATGATGATAGGAATAGGCATGTGGATGTATGTGTGTGGTTGGTGTGCTTGATGCGAGCGAGTATCAGGGGGAGGTGTCATAGGCGGGGCCTCAGCACTCTAGCTCTATCTCTAACTCAAGTCTTGTCCACTAACATCGTCATATCGCCATTACCTTAGCGGAACTAATACGTCGTAGGGCATCAGGGGGGGCATGACACTGTGGTTCATCTTGGTCACCAAACCCTAGCTCTATCTCTATGGACGTATTGAGGGATGCTGGGGTGAGGCCTTGGATACACTGTTTGGCATTAGGATTGGTTAGTTGTGAGCCCAGTTTGCGAGCCCTCGCCAGCAGGGGCTTACGTGTTGGTATGGGCAACGGGTACAGCAATAAACGTGACCTTTGTGTGTACATTGTCCATGAATTGGGTGCATGTGAGTCGGTAATAAATGTTACCTTTGGACGGCTTCACACACTCTTGTATAGAGGTGCGGCGTCAATAAACGTGATCTTTGGCCACCTATCCTTTCTATAGCACATTGCGAACTTATTTACCAGACCAAAGATATGAATTGAATGCATGCATATGTTTGTTGCATTGTTTTGTTTGCTTACTGAGCCATGATGTGTGCTCACCCTCTCGACGTCAAATATTTTTAGTTGATGAAGCAGGTACCACAGTTGCAGATTATATGAATGATCCGGTTTACGCGCGTGTTGCTGCAATGGAGGCTGAAGACTTAGAGGATACGCATGACCCCTCATGCTAGTGCAACTCATGAGTATTCTATTAAGATTTTATTTGGATTTATAAAAAGGTGTAATTGATATTTTATTTCGTTATGTCTCAGTTGATACAACAATAATTTGATATTTTAATTATGATTATTACATTTAAAATGCTCAGTTCATTTACTATAAGACTTCCGCTATTGTGTATTTATTCAGATTATGGTTGTGGATGTGCCTGATTTTATTTTTAATGGATACCGTCTATTAGAGATCCTGGTTGAACCGTTGGTTTATAGCAGTTCATCACACCGTTCTGAATGGTGTAGAATTGGGGTGTGACAACTTAGTATCAGAGCATCTCAGACTTTATCTGTGAAACCATATACTTCGACAAAAGGGTGTGAACTGAGATAGGATAAAAATATAAAAGACATAATAATAACACACCATAAGCATCTGTGTTGTTTGAGACTAAACTGAAAGAGAATAATGCATCTATTAAATGAGAAACAAATATATATACAACCAAAAGGAAGAACAAACGTTTATATATATAATTAAAGCAGAGTACAGTCCACAGTCCGGACAGTTACTCTAAAGTAAAAAAAAATATATATATATATATATATATATATATAAATAAAAGAAGTACATCAAGAAGCTGGAGGTGCTGGGGAAGGTGGTGCCTCACGGTCTCTATCATAGTCCTCAGCGTAGACCCTGATCAACTAGGCTATCTGAGTCTGGCTCGTCTAGAGACTAGCTGTGAGATCAGCCACCCACTGGTCAGTCATACGCTGAACCTCTATAAGCTCTCCCATCCTCAGGTCAGACATACGCTGAGCCTCTCGTATCTCGTATAATATCCTCATCATGTCATCAGATGTAGTATAAGAAGGACCAGCTGCATGCGAAGGACCAGCTGAAGAAGATGGACCAGCTCCAGTAGCATGAGTAGGTGATGGAGGGGGTATGGAATCTACATCCATGTACAATCGATCGTCATCATCCCCATGAACCCCTGCTCCAGTGGCTGCTGCTGCAGCCTCAGCATCAGCCATCTCCACTCGAGTGCGATGACACACCATCGCGTTTCTCTCCTCATCACTGACCTAGGCATCCCGCATGCCCATCTTGCAAATAGCCTCCCAATCCAGAGGCGATGAGAAGGATTTCTCCTGAATCTTCTCATCCACTAGGTCAACCCCCAGGCGGGTAAGCAAGGTAGTGATCATGCATCTGTAAGGAAGGTTGCCAGTGTGACTGGGCAATGTGACACTGATCATGGTACGCATAATGATGTATGGAAGGCAGACGGGCTGCCTAGTGCATATACAGTATAATAGATACTGGGTCAACTGGGAGATCCTCTCGTAATGATCACTCTGTGGTATCAGATTGTGCTGGAAGATCTTGCAGTATACCCGTGGATCTGAGCGCAGACAACTTGCTTTCATCTGCCAGCGATCAGGTCGGATGAGCTGGATATCGATCTCAGCCCTCATCTGTAGAGAAAAGAACTAGGGCTCTCCAAGAGCACAGAACACCATGGGGCCAGCATAGGAAATGCCCAACAAGTCGGTCAGCTGCCGATAATCAAATGAAACGTCAACCCCCTTGACGTAGCTCGTAATGCGAAGCTCATCACCCCTCTCCACATCATTGTAATCTCCCACCACCTGGAGATTACAGTAGAACTGGCGTACCAAGTCAGGATGGGTACACGCGCCATAAGTGATGACAGGGAGTCATCCCATATCACCAAAGGCTCTCTCCACATTGAACAAGGCTAACTTAGCCAAGTCCACTTTGCGGCATCCCTCTACCTTCTTGCGAGCGTAGTGGGCATAATGTGCCTCGGCTTCGTTGGAACTGAAGCGAAGACGGTCGTGAACTTTGGGTACCTTGGTACGAGCCATACTATCTACAAATAAGAAAGAAAGACAAATAATGGGTTAGTAGAGAGGAAAAACCCGAGATTTCGACGTAATAACGAGGTAAATGGGTCAAAAACCTCACTTTTCAC
The DNA here is from genome assembly GCA_028583415.1 of Protea cynaroides. Taxonomy (NCBI): domain Eukaryota; kingdom Viridiplantae; phylum Streptophyta; class Magnoliopsida; order Proteales; family Proteaceae; genus Protea; species Protea cynaroides. The sequence goes on from CM053274.1 coordinate 18,078,741, forward strand.
CCATACATGTGGGCAGGAGGACTTATATAAATCCTAAATTATCTTGTGAGACTCAACCAGTCAGAAACTTCAACTAATTAGATTGAATTGCAAGAAATTTCAAGAAATTCAAAATTTCGACAAAATTAGGGCAAAAAGTAAAATTTTCGAGTTTCTCGATAACCAACCGATGAAACTTAAATATTTTTGAGGGCTTTCATTCCTCGAGTCACCAATAACAAAAGTCCCCAATAAAAATCGAATTTTTATGGTTGAAAAAAGTTTAATTTGAAAAATACAAGTTAAACGAGCAAAAACCTAGGTTAAGAAACCTAAAAACATGAAAAGGTAGAAGAAATACCTGTAGCGGAGATGTAGACGACGAAACGAGGAGTGCAAACCACCAACGGATCGGAATGGGCACTATAGCAACTCAGAGGGACGAGCTGAGTCGAAGCGGAGAAGAATGATTGAGAAATGGACTATGAATCGGACTTAAAAATCAGATTTTTTGTCCGGGGGTCGGAAAATTCGATTAAAACAATCGACCCCCGCATCAACCCCCGCATCGACCCTCGGCTCTCGGGAACCTGACAGAGAACCAGGGGTCGCACCCTGGGTTGGACATACTCCGACCCAACCATCGACCCCCGGCTCTCGAGAAGAATGGGTGATTTCCCAGGGTCGAATACTGAGGGTCGGACACCCATCGACCCCCACCATCGACCCTGCAGTGAAAACATAGCATTTTCGACAGAATGATCTGAAAAATTTGGAATTTGCATTTGTTAGTGGATTTAAAATATGAGAATGAAGTATTTAATGATCGTCTCTCGTGTTCAATGATTTCAGGCAATCCTACTAGCAGATTAATTAATGGCGGGACGCAGAGCAACCAGACAAAGCTGTAACTCTATCCCACCACCACCACCTGTGGGGGGAGACAACCAGATACACCCGAAAACATAGGGGAACATGAACACGGCATCGTCCGTCATAAATGGGCAGGCAAATCCTACCAATTTGCCAGCTCCACCTACAAACTTGGCCACAGTCGTAATGAACTTAGCCCAACAGCTGCAATAGATGTAACAGACACAAGCTACTATCCAAGCTGTCATAGGCATAACTCTTCCAGCTGCACAAACACCTCCAATGCCAGCTGGACAGGCAAGCACAACACCAGGGGGAAGTAACACAGTACCCCACGCACCTCAGACTCCTATCATGCAGGCTCAAGTACCGAATCCTGAAATAGCTCAAGGTGGATATCAATACCGACCACCTATGTATGGGGCGTATATCCCACAGCCACTAGACCACTCCAGACTGGTGGAGCGTTTTCTGAAATTAAAGCCCAGAAAATTTAATGGCAAGCCAGTAGATCCTTTATGGCCGGCACACTGGGTTGACGAAATGGAAAGAAATTTTATGATGATGACATTAAATGAAGAAGAGAAAGTGTTGTGTGCTACCTTTATGCTGAAAGGAGATGCACACCATTGGTGGAGGTCTACCAGGACGTTTTTACTTACAAAGCACGCCCAACTGACTTGGGATATTTATAAGGAGGCATTCTTTGAGAAGTACTTTCCAAGAAGTTTCAGAGATTCTATGGAAAGAGAGTTCCTGAGTTTATATCAGGGACAGATGACCGTGGATGCTTATCAACAGCGTTATGAAGAGTTGTTCTTCTTTGCACCCACTAGTATGCAAGAGGAAAACACAAAGACCCCAAGGTTCGTCATGGGACTTAGGTGAAGCATCCATGAGAACGTTTTGGGACATGAGAAGAAAATTTATAATGAAGCAGCACAAATTGCTCGAGTTATATAATCGAGCCAGAAGGAGAGTTATTTCATGCAAAATAGAGGTATCAAAAGGCCAGCTAGAAATTCTTATAACGGAGGGAATAACAAGACATTCAAACCCTTCCGTGCTCAAGGCTTTACCATTGCGACCAAGACTATCCCCGTAGTTCAACAACAACAGAAGCCAATTACTGAAGGGATAAAATGTTTTAACTGCAACCAAGTAGGACATGTAGCAAGGGAATGTCCTAAGCCTAAGAAGCAGCTATATCAAGGACGAGTTTACGCGGTTACATTCGAGGATGCTGCCGCATCGCCTGATGTGGTTACAGGTATGACTTACATTTTGTTAGTTGTAGTACATTGTGTGAGCATGTAGACTAAACCAAAACAAGTCACAGGTATCGTACCTATTAATGGCATTCCCGTCAGAGTACTCTTTGATTCAGGAGCTACTCACTCCTTTATATCTATGACGTTGGGAAAGAAGTTAAATCTACCCCTTAAATCCTTAGACTACAAACTACTTGTACGATCACCTATGGGATTAGAAGTGGAGTTAGAAAAAGGTTATGGACCATGTCCAATTCTTATTGATAAAAAGACCTTGGATGCCACCTTGATCCAACTTGAGATGGCAGACTTTGACGTCATCTTGGGAATGGACTAGTTAGTTCGGCATTCTGCAAACCTATTGTGTGCCGAAAAGAAGCTGACATTTAAAGACAAGGAAGGAGCCGAGTTCAGTTTTACTGGAACGAAACTTTCCCGAAAATGAAAGCTCATACTCTCGGCGCTAAAGGCTAAGAAGTGCCTTGAGAAAGGAGCAGTCGGTTATTTAGTATCTGTGGTTGACATTACCAAGGAAGCACCACGAATGGAAGATATCGATGTCGTGCATGACTATCCAGACGTATTTCCTGAAGAATTACTAGGATTACCACCCGACCGAGCCACAGAGTTCGTTATAGATCTTATACCTGGAGCCGCACTGGTATCGAAAGCACCCTATCGAATGGCTCCTGCTGAATTGAAGGAATTGAAAGTACAATTACAGGAACTGCTGGACAAGGGTTACATTCGCCTTAGCATATCACCATGGGGAGCGCCAGTTTTATTCGTGAAGAAAAAGGACGGTAGCGTTCGCTTGTGTATAGACTACCGAGAACTGAATAAACTGACAATCAAGAATCGGTATCCATTGCCTCGGATCGACGATCTGTTCGATCAGCTGCAAGGTGCCAAAGTGTTCTCAAAGATTGATCTTCGATCAGGTTACCATCAGCTAAAGATTAAGGATGGCGATATCCCCAAGACAGCATTCATGACCAGATATGGACATTATGAATTTTTGGTCATGTCTTTTGGATTGACAAACGCACCAGCAACCTTTATGGAACTTATGAACCGGGTTTTCCATGACATGTTGATACGTCGGTTATTGTATTCATTGATGATATATTAGTCTACTCCAAAGACGAGGAAACTCATGTCAAGAATCTAACGCTGCTCCGCAGCGACTATGAAGGGAAAAGCTCTACGCCAAGTTTACAAAGTGTGAGTTTTGGCTAAAGGAAGTCGCATTTCTAGGCCATGTGGTATCCGCTAAAGGAATTAAAGTGGATCCCAGCAAGATTGAGGCTATTGTAAAGTGGGAAGCACCGAAGAGCGTTGCAGAAATTAAAAGTTTTCTGGGTCTAGCTGGGTATTATCGACGATTAGTGGAAGACTATTCCCGAATTGCCGTACCTCTTACCAGTTTGACTAAGAAGGGCGAGAAGTTTGTCTGGACGGATAAATGCGAGAAGAGTTTCCAACCTTGAAAGCTAGATTGATATCAGCTCCAATCTTGACCATCTCGATTCCAGGACAACCATTTATCTTGTACATCGATGCGTCAGGACTGGGATTGGGATGTGTACTCATGCAAGGAGAATAAGTAATTGCTTATGCCTCAAGACAACTGAAGACACATGAAAAGAACTACCCCACTCATGATTTGGAACTAGCGGCAGTAGTACATGCTGTCAAAATATAGAGACATTATCTGTACGGGGAGAAGTTTCAGATAAAATCAGACCATAAAAGTCTTACTTACCTATTTAATCAGAAGGAGCTGAATATGAGACAAAGATGATGGCTAGAACTATTGAAAGACTATGATTGTGATATCCAGTATCATCCAGGGAAAGCTAATGTAGTAGTCGATGCGTTGAGCAGAAAGGCAATGATAAAATCTCAAGGAGAGGTTAGCACAACTGCCGCAATGTGTACGACCAGAAAGATATTCAAGCACGGTAACGAGCAGTTTGTGATAGATGCACCAGATGGATCAGCCAACCAAGGGTTTATTTATCTATTTTCAAATATGTTCACCGCATTGAAAATTATACCAGATATAGTTGAAGTGAAGACAACTATCAAATCAGACCCTTACCTAAGAAAGGTACAAGAAGACATCGAAAAAGGTAGAACTAACCCTGAGTTCACCTTGGACGAAGAAAAGGTACTGAAGTACAAAGGAAGAATATGTGTACCCGAAACAGAAAGCTTGGACATTAGACACCGATTGATGAAAGAAGCCCATACCACCATCTATTCGATACATCCTGGAAGCACTAAAATGTATAATGATCTAAAGAAAATATATTGGTGGAGAGGAATGAAAGCAGATGTAGCTAAGTTCGTGTCTCAATGCTTAAATTGTCAGAAAGTAAAGGCTGAACGACAAAGACCGGTCAGACTGTTACAGCCGTTACCGGAACCAGCATGGAAATGAAACTGCATCACTATGGACTTCGTCACGGGATTACCATTGACTCCTCGAGTAGTTGACGTAGTTTGAGTGATTGTAGACTGCCTGACTAAAACAGCTCGCTTTATACCTATACGACCCCAGTATACACTGGAGAGGTTAGCTAAGCTGTATGTGGATAACATTGTGCGATTACACGGTGTACCTGAAAGTATTGTGCCCGATAGAGATCCATGATTTACTTCAAAGTTTTGGGAAAGATTGCAAAAAGCTATGGGTACAACATTAAAGTTTAGTACTGCATTCCATCCACAGACAGATGGACACTCGGAGCATACAATTCAGATTCTAGAAGATATGCTTCGAGCATGTGTAATTGACTTCAAAGGATCATGGGATGAAAAGTTATCACTGATTGAGTTCGCTTATAATAATAGCTATCAGGCTACTATACATATGTCACCCTATGAAGCACTGTATGGCAGAAAGTGTCGAACTCCGTTGTTTCGGAATGAAGTTGGGGAACGTAGTATTGTTGGACTAGAATTTGTTGAAGAGACTTGTCGAGTAGTTGACATTATCAAAGAAAGAGTGAGAACAGCTCAGAATCGTCAGAAGCAATATGCCGATACCCGACGCCGAGACCTTGAGTTCGTCATGGGTGATAAAGTATTCTTAAAAGTATTGCCTATGCGAGGATTAAAACGGTTCGGACAAAAAGGAAAACTAAGTC